>RJWK010000309.1:0-85587 GCA_004363435.1 Platanista minor
CAATCAATGCTGGAGAGGGTGTGGAGAAAAGGGAACCCTCCTACACTGTTGGTGGGAATTTAAATTGGTACAGCTTCTGTGGAGAACAGTACGGAGGTTCCTTAGAAAACTAAAAATAGAGCTACCATATGATCCAGCAATCCCACTCCTGGGCATATATCAGGGGAAAATCATACTTCGAAAAGATACATGCACCCCCAGTGTTCACTGCAGCACTATTTACAATAGCCAAGACATGGAAGCAACCTAAATGTCTATCGACAGATGAATGAATAAAGAAGATGTGATACATATATACAATGGAATATTAGCCATAAAAAAGAATGAAATAATGCCATTTTCAGCAACATGGATGCACTTAGAGATTATCATACTAAGTGAAGCAAGTCAACAGAGAAAGACAAACATCATATGATATCACTTATAAGTGGAATCTAAAAAAATGATACAAATGAACTTATTTACAAAACAGAAACAAACTCACAGACTTAGAAAGCAAACTTATTGTTACCAAAGGGGAAGGGATAAATTAGGAAGTTGGGATTAACATATACACACTACTATATATAAAATAGATAATCAACAAGGACCCACTGTATAACACAGGGAACTCTACTCAGTACTCTGTAATAACTTACATGGGCAAAGAATATGAAAAAGAATAGTTATATGTATATGTATATGTATAACTAAATCACTTTGCTGTACACCTGAAACGAACACAACATTGTAAATCAATTATACTCCAATATAAAATTAAAATTAAATTAAATTTAAAAATAAAGTGATTATGGTAAAAAAAAAAAAAACAAATCAAGGCAGAAATAGAGACACAGGTGTAGAGAACAAAAGTATGGACACCAAGGGCAGGAAGTGGGGGCAGTGTGGTGCTGGTGGGATGAACTGGGAGATTGAGATTGACATACATACACTAATATGTATAAAATAGGTAACTAATAAGAACCTGATGTATAAAAAATAAGTAAATAAAATAAAATTCAAAATAAATAAATAAAGTGATTATGGTAAAAAAAAAAAAAAATGTAATAAAAAAAAGAACACGCTACCCCCAAATATGGCACCTTGACATGGAATTTTGTAAGCTGAAGGAATTTGAGAAGTGACAGGTGCAGGAAGGACTCTCTGACCTCTCCCTTCTCCCCCAAAGCAGGTCATAAGAACCTCGTAAAGTAGCACCTTTATCTCTGAAGATGGAGGGACACTGAGAGGAACATGAACAAGCAGGCCTTGCTAAGCTTCCTTTAGTTAACTACCCTTATTAGCTCATATTCTTTTTTCCTATCATGCTTTTCCATAATTTTCCACTCTTTATCAAACCTGGTATAAAAAACACTCAAGCCTAACAGTTTCTTCCAGTCTTCATTTCCTTACAAATGCTCCCATGTTGTATAAAACTTAGATTGAATAAATTTACATGATTTTCTCCTGTTAATCTTTCTTTGCCAGTTTAATTTTCAGTCAGGGGCTCTAAAGTGGTCAAGGAAAAGTTTATCCCTCCAACACATGGAAGAAGAAAACTTGCAAAAGGCGTATTCATCTTTAAATTCACTAATTCATCCAGTCAACAGATATTTATCAACTTGCTTACTATATACAAGTTAGGAGCTGGGGATGTAGTAGTGATATCATGCCCTCATGGTCTTTAGATTATTTCAATAAGTATTTATCAAATGCCTTCTCTGTGCCAGACACTAACCATGCTAGACTCATAAACACAGTTAAACCTCACAGTTGCTGCCTTCAAGGAACTCAGGCCAGCTGGAAAGACAGACAGGTCAGCAGTGCAATATTTAATATCTCTGGTCTTTGATTTACTTTTCTTTAAGATGAAGAAGAAAGGCTTGCATGATCTCTAAAATCTCTTCCAACTCTAAATGTTTTCTACATTATCACAATAATTTTTAATGTGTTTTTACTTGGTCTTACCCCTTAATGAGTATGCCATCCGTGAGAAACAATAAAGTACTGGAGCAAGATGAAGAGGAAGAGCCAATGTTATAGCCAGAAGGGAAAAGTATTTACATGAAAATAAGTTAAACTTAGCACAACTTCATTCTTCTATCCTTTCTACAAATATGTGTTAATTTCCTACTATACAACAAGCACTATCTTATGCTCTGTAAATTAGATAAACTTAGTTCCTGTCCTTGTGAATCTGTGTCCTTGGGCAAGTCACTTAAGTGTGTGTGTGTATGTGTGTGTTCAGGTATAAATTTAAACTAATAACAAGACCACTGCTATTATATTAATCAAGTGATACAATGTACATGGAAACTCTTTATAAACATGATACAATTGATATATTACATTATTTTAATTCTCCTCTAAAAATCTCACCAAGTCACAGAGCCTTGTACCCTACATATTGGGAGTATTAAAATATATATTTCATCAAATCTTCAGTGAATCTGATTCATCACTGTTATATGCATCTTTAAGAAAGAAAAACCTCTGTCGATTAAACCCATCACGCTGCTAGAATAGCATCAGTTATAAGATTCATCCTGGCTTCAGAAATGTTAAAATATGCAAGAATAAATAAATTTTAAAAAACTGTGAGGTAGCAATCATCTAGCTTAGTACCTTTTTAGCATGGAGATAACATGACCTTAGGAAATGGAGGTACGTGACAGATGAATTTAATTTCATGTTATCATAGGAAAACAAACTCTGTAAATATGAAAAAAAAAATAGATACAATTTGTGTGATCACTTAAGGCATTTATTTCCCAAATGATATTTTCACTAGTAAGCTCAGAATATACAGTGTAGACAATATTATTCTGATAAGGCTTGTTGAATGGCTTGATGTTTTCCTGACACATTCATTGACAAGATACCTTATGTAGACACCACACGGATCTAAGGTGCAGAGAGGCGTAATATTCACAACTGGTTTGTGAGTGAGTGAGACTACGTTGAGGAAAATTTTTAGAAGCATGAGTGGAGGTGGAGAGAAGAATCTGGGATCTGAGTTGCTTGAAAATTTTATCAGTGTCTTAGATGAAGGATGCCTTCATTCAGTTTGCAGAAAGTGACAATTTTAAAAAAGTAATTAAAACAGAAAAGGGAGAAACTAAATGCAAAGCAGACTTGATAAAGTAGTTAGCTATTCAAACATGCAAATAGTCAATAGCTGGTAGTATAAGATATAGTCTGGAAATTAAAAACAGCTGTCTAGGGCCTCCCTAGTGGTTCAGTGGTTAAGAATCCACCTGCCAATGCAGGGGACATGGGTTCGAGCCCTGGTCCAGGAAGATCCCACATGCCGCGGAGCAACTAAGCCCATGCGCCACAACTACTGAGCCTGTGTGCCACAAGTACTGAAGCCTGTGCACCTAGGGCCTGTGCTCTGCAACAAGAGAAGCCACTACAATGAGAAGCCCACTAACCACAATGAAGAGTAGCCCCTGATCGCCAAAACTAGAGAGAGCCCCCCAAGAGCAGCAACAAAGACCCAATGCAGCCAAAAATAAATAAATAAATAAATAATTTTAAAAAACAGCTGTCTAAATATAGAATTGGAAACTGTATGCAAAATAACCTAGATGGGCCTAGATGTTGAAAAAATAGAGAACATGAGTTTTGTACTTCTGTACCTGCTTTAAAAAGGATCCGGAGAAACATCATGGGAGGAGAAATAAAGGGCTAAAGGGAAATCTTAAGGAGATGAAAAAGTTATGGACAATTGCCTAGAGATAGCCTAAAGGGAGAACTCACCTCTGTCTGCCCATGTAAGAAGGGTTGTAACAACGAACATCAGCACAAGTTAGACCTTTTCTGTAAGGTCATCAATAGAAAATGCTGCACACCCCACAGAGAGAAGGATTTCAATGATACAAAAAGTAAATATAAAACTACTATCAATTAATAGTGTTACCCCAATAGAAGTGATCAGGTCTTTAGTTAAATATTCATTCTCACATTCCTGTGTCCATTTCTCATTGATGGTATATTAGTGTTACCCAAAGTGCTTTCCACAGGACAGCTCCACAGATGACAATATATTGTAACTGGGGGGAAAAAGTTTATGTTAAATATGATAGGGAAACATTGGGTTAAATAATAGCAAACAAGTTTCTTTATCACGAAGGTTCTCACAATTTTTATGAGGTTGTATAGGAATCTCTAACATAATCTCTAACTTAAACTTGATGATGCTACCTTCTTTCTCATGGGGAATATTATGGAGCTGTTGGAGTTCTATAGAGATCAATTCTGAAAATCCTGATGCAGGCCCTAGAAGAGGGCCTCAGAAGATATCTTCCACAAACCATACCATTTCTCTTTTTGAAAAATTATAAGAAACTATTGTTTCACCAAACCATGAAGGTTTGGAGAAGATTCTTCTTAAGGAAACAGAGGGAAGGGAGCATTATTAAGCAGCTCTAAAAGACTAAGGCAAACAAAGGACTGCCAAGGTAGAAACTGGTATTTTACTTGATATAGATATGAAAGTTTTCTAAAAACACTTGGGAATTGAATTCTAACCTCCTAGAAATCTGGTAACTATCCTTGATTGTAAAATATTTTTATTTGTTTTCTTTCCTTTTAACAAGCTACTTCATAGACATACTTGTGAGATTGAGTCACAACCTTCCAGGTGAACTTTATTTATTATTATTATTATTTTTTTTTTTTGGTGGTACGCGGACCTCTCACTGCTGTGGCCTCTCCCGTTGCGGAGCACAGGCTCCGGACGCGCAGGCTCAGCGGCCATGGCTCACGGGCCCAGTCTCTCCGCGGCATGTGGGAATTTCCCGGACCAGGGCACGAACCCGCGTCCCCTGCATCGGCAGGCGGACTCTCAACCACTGCGCCACCAGGGAAGAAGCCCTCCAGCTGAACTTTAAAGTACAGATTTTATTTTCTCAAATGGAGCAGTATTAAACTCATCTATTAGTGTATCAGGTGATCTTCTCACTAATCTGAGAAGTGATTAACATCTGCTTTAAAGCTCACTTCAGCAAAATTCTTTGTCAGATGCTGCCACCAGGTTCCATATGCAAAGAGTTAGAGCAGAGCCTTAAGAATTCCTTGGGACTCTGTACCTTGCAAAGCCATCATTTAGGTCCTCCCACAGATTTTAAAGCTGTATCTGTTGAAATGCTATGGTATGTAAGCAATGCATCTCTGCTAAAGTCAGGAGAACATCAAATTAATATTAGAATCTAAGAAATAAGTGTTTGTTCCATTTCTGGCTGCAAACAGCACTTTGGTAGAGTCTGGCTTCTCTGTTCTTTTTTGCCTATCTCATATTGCTTATAGAACATGGAATATTTAGCCTCCCATGTAGCCCATGATCACATTCAAACAGTGAAATTATTTCTTTATATAATAACGTTGTTTGATGCTATTTTTTTTCATTTAGTAAAGATACCAATCCTGTGAATTATTATTCCCATCTTAACATAATTAAAGTATTGCTGTTTGGAAAGAGTTAATTCAAGTATGCAAAGTCACACATCCAATAAATGGCAAAGCTGGATATAAAATTCATATCTTTCTAACCTTAAAGTCCATGCGGTTAGGGACTGAGCAATGGATATTCAGAAGATCTGCACTCTGTTGCCATTATACTCTAGGCTAGTTGATTTGAATGGTTGAATACATGATGCTAATGAGCCCCAAATCACAGATTACTGTCAGGATTGCCACTGGTTTCACAGTTGGCCTATGAATAGGTGAAAAGGTCTAGGTTCAGCTAAGGTCGGCTGAAACTACAAATCAAAGAACAACTTTGAAGTGGCCAGTGCTTTCTGATCTTTGCTACACATGCCTTCATGTATCTTACAGTGACTTTTGATGATGAGACTAGAACCACAGGTCAATTGACTCAATATAAAATTATGGAAGTTAGATGTATAACTCATAGTCTACATACTCCCATCTTCCCATTTTGTGTTGCTTCTCAAATAGCCCACTCTTCCCAAAACCAAGGCATGTTCAGTATCCTTACTTAATCTCTCTTACATTTCTTAAATATATGCCATTTTTTAAAATGATCATTTTTGTACATAACAACTTATTTTATAAATACAGCACATTCTGTACTATGTCTTCATGCTCATTCTTTTTCTCCAGTTTTATTATGGTATTACTGGCAAATAAAATTGAAAGATATTTAAAGTATATAGCATGATGATTTGATATGCATATTCATTGTGAAAAGATGCCTCTCATTTAGTTAATTACTATCTGTCACCTCAGATATTTACCTTTTTCTTTTTTTGCCTGTGTGTGGGGGGATGAGAATATTTAAGTTCGACTATCTTAGCAAATTTCAGTTATACAATACAGTGTTATCAATTATAGTCACCATGTTATACGTGAGATCATCAGTCCTTATTCATCTTATCATTGAAAGTTTGTACCCTTTTACCAGCCTCTCCTGATTTCTCCCATCCCCATCCCTTGACAACCACTTTTCAACTCTCTGTTTCTATGAATTCAACTGTTTTTTTTAGATTCCACATATAAGTGACACCATGTTGTATTTGTCTTTCTCTGTCTGGCTTATTTCACTTAGCATAATATCCCAGATTCAACCACTTTGTTGTAAATGACAGGATTTTCCTCCTTTTTATGGTTGAATAATATTCCATTGTGTGTGTGTGTGTGTTTCACTCTTTTCCAGTCATTTATTCACTGATGGACACTTGGATTGTTTTCATACCGTGGCTACTGTGAATAATACTGCAATGATCATGAAAGTACAAATATCTCTTGCAGCTAATGATTTCGTTTCCTTGGGATATACCCAGAAGTGGGATTGCTGGATCACTTGGCAGCTCTATTTTTAATCTCCTTAAGAATCTCCTATTTTTCATAGTGGTTTTATCAGTTTACATTCACACCAAGTGTGTATGAAAATTCTCTTTTCTCCACATTCTTGTCACATATATTATCTTTTATCTTCTTGATGACACAACAGGTGTGAGGTGATAGCTCATTGTGGTTTTGATTTGCACTTCCTTAATGATTACTGATGTTGAGCAACTTCTCATGTACCCATTAGCCATTTGCATGTCTTCTTTGGAAAAATGTCTACTCAGATCCTTTGCCAATTTTAAAATTATGTTACCTGAGGGTTTTTTGCTGTTGAGTTGTATGAGTTACCTGCATATTTTGGATATCAACCACTTATCAGATATGTGGTTTGCAAATATTTTCTCCTATTCTGTATGTTGTCTTTTCATTTTGTTGATTGTTTCCTTAGCTGTGTAGAAGCTTTTTAGTTAGATGTGGACCCACTTGCTCATTTTTACTTTGTTGTCTCTGCTTTTGGTGCCAAATCCAAAAAAACTTTGCCAATGTCAAGGAGCTAACCTTCTATGTTTCCTTCTAGTAGTTTTATGGTTTTAGGTCTTATATCCAAGTTTTTAATCTATTTTGATTTGATTTTTGTGTATTTTTACCCTTATTCTTGACCCATGCCCTTGTCATTCTTCCCTCCATATAGCATTTAAACACAAGACATCTTATCTTTCTACATTCCTCACCCATGGTTAGATTTTCTTTTCATTTCCACTTTACTATTCCTACAATCCTTAGAAAGAGTCCATGAAAAAATAGTCTCTGGTCTATATCCAAGAGGAAATCACAATTATTCATACTTTCTGTGATTCCTCCAAACCCTTACTACTCTCTACCCCACACCTAGCAGATTCTGAGACAAAGACTATACAATTCTTAATTCTCATAAAATACCCATTTGGGGCACTAAACCTTCTTTACTAAAGATGTCTATGAGACTAGAAGAAACTGCAATGATGTCCTAATTCAGCCATAATATACTAATTAAGAAAAGAAATTTTTAAAACTTCAGGAAACCTCCATACATACAATGCCCATCTTTACAAGAATAGGAATATAGCAGAAGTTCTGCTAAAAAGTTTACCACAGTATGCTTTTCATTGAAGTGTCAGGTTATATAATTAAAACACTCTTTCCCAAGTAATTCCATTAAGCAAAAGTCACTGTGTGTGGTTTTCAGATTATTGTATAATTACCTCATGCATTTAACATTCATTATCATGGGAAAATGAATCTGTGCAATCAACATTTGTTTAGACACGATGTTTTGTCAGTACTCACGTAGCAAATGTCACTAAGCTAAATAAAAGCAGTTCTTACATATGCCTGTGCAACAGGAAAGACACTTGGGAAGTTAATTCTGTCCTGTTGCTGATTCGGAATGTCAGTTCACATTGACAGCACAATAAAAATTGGTTCAAGTAGTGTTGACAGCTGGTGAGGATGGGCTAGAGCAGGCAATTCATTGTTGATTCAGAATCTTAACACTGTAGTCCTTGAGTGGGGAAACTCAGGTGACTGACATGTAATTCAGTAAGTGCTAAAATGAGTTATGGATCACTTTGTTAAATTGATTCAGATTTTTGGATGACATCAAATAGCAAAAGATAATCTTTTCATATCATCCAGACACTTGATAAGTCTCCTCAGTATAGTACCTTAAACCGCAAGTTAAGGGCAGAACAACTGATGAAATGTTTTCAAAGATTGTCATCATGACGATTTACATGGAAACTGGCACCAAAGTTTATGCTATAAGCTAGACTAGGGGTCAGCGCACATTCTCTATAAAGGACAATAGAGTAAATATAAGGGTCCATATAATTCTGTTACAACTACTCAGTTCTACAATTGTAGCATGAAAGTAGTCGTAGATAATATCTGAACAAATAAGCATGCATGAGTTCCAGTAAAACTTTATTTACAAAAATAAGCAATGGAACAAATTTATTCTGTAGGTCATATTTTCTTAAACTCTATGCTAGATTATGACTTCCCAGAAAGTTGATGGTTGGTGTGAGAATGATGTTATTCCCACCAGGGCAGGTGTGTTTATGAGAGATCCTTCCAGTCATCTTTGAAAGGCTCTTGGGTTCTGAATCTATCTAGGTTTAGACTGGAGTCACACAAGTAGGGTCAGCCTTGATGAGGGAAGGGAAGCAGAGCAGAAACTCTGCATCATATATACAGTTCAACATCTATGTCCATCATAGACGCTCCTTCCAATTAAAAAGAGGAAATCTAATCACCTAAAACTTTAGCTTAAATATTTTGTCCATGACAGTACTCTGTTTAAAAATGTATATTTTTGTGAAGGGAGAAAGGTACTGGAAAATATATAACATTCCTAATTCTGTTCTAGTCTTAGTGATAAGTAAGTATGCAATTTTGAGCACTTCACTTTATACATTTGGACTTAAGTTTGTTCTGTGCAATAATAGCATTGAATTTGGTTATTTCATATGTCCCCAAGTCAAATATTCTGTTATATATACAGTCCATTTTCATTATCTTTAGTACTTATGTTCTATAAAATTGCTGTGGACAATGAATTAGCAAATGTTAAGCCATTGCTCCTAGAAGAAAAACATAGGTTCCTGAGAGCCTCTGGTCACAACATTTTTTCTATCAATACATATAATTGTTTTATGTGTATTTCTGTTCAAAGATACTGTATTTAATAAATAGTATTAATATATTAGCATTTAATTCATGGCCAAAAGCACTAAAACTCATGTTTGAACAAAGCTTACCTAACACACATTTTCTCCCTAAGGCATAGCACAGACCTTCTTGCACGTATGAACACTAGACAGCACTCCAGCATTATGCTTGGGTGTCATTTTAAACAGTGAAATCAACAAGAAAAGCAGCAAATGGGAGAAACATAGCACTAAATAGACTGTGAATAGGACACTTCTTTACAGTATGAGAGCTGAAACAGGAAGGCAGAGCATCAACTTGCTGCACTTCAGCTGGGACCATGCTTGCTGGGTGATTCAAATTTATTGCCACTTAGTACATGTCTGTGAGTGACCCAAAGTTCTGCAAGTTTTGATTTGGGGGTTACAAACAAATGGAATAAGTAGGCAAATTTGCAGTACAGAATCTGCAAATAATGATCGACTGTAATGATAAATAAAGTTATTACATATCTCTGTGTCCAGTGACCCTATTTTGTTTTCTTTTATATACTTCATTGAATTACATGCACTATCCATCTTCAGGACTCTTCTGTATCTAGCCACTCAAGGCAAATGCCTTCAGCTTTTATGCCTAGACAACTAGAGAAATCCTCCTCTTTCTCTTTCTTCTTCCACACTGATTCCAGGGTTATGTTGCTAAAAACAAATCTGAGCTTTCACTTCACTACTTAGCAATCCATGTTAATTCCTCATTAACCTTAGAACAAAATCCATACATCCTACCTTGCTATGTAATACCCTTCACAATTTAATCTAAACCTAACTCATCTCCTGCCACTACTCTCCTTATATTTTATATGTTAGCCACTCTCACATTCTTATTTATCCATCTTTTTTTATAGGCTTATGACTTTGCAGTTGCTATTTTCTTTGTTTACTATGCTCATAGCTCGAAGTTCAACAACTCTGAATTCGTTCTTGATTATCTTAGTAAAAAAAAATGTTGCCTATATATAACATTGAAATTACCTGTTTACATGAAATGTTATGCATTAAACTGTCATCTCCTTAGGGACAAGGGCAATCTCTTAAGGATATTTTACATTCTAAGACCTCAGAATGAGGCCATGGCATAATATGTGCTCAATAAAGCAAGAAAGCACAAGCAGAAGCAGTATGCATTAGAATTCATTGAAAATATTTACTTACTACCTACTATTGACCAGGTGTCATTCTAGATGTTATGAATAGGACATGATAGGTAGTGTCTAAGAATTAGGTGCAGGTTATTTAATCCTTTAAGATGTCAGTGTCCTCATCTTTTAAATGAGAGTAAAAGTATCCTTTCCTCATAGGGTTGTAGTGAAAAGTAAATGAAATAACAGAGAGGCAGATGCAACACAGCACTGTGTCTAAAATTAGTAAATACTCAGCACATTAATTTTATAGGACTTAATGTTAAGTAAATTATCAGTTATTTCCAGTGGTGTATACCTAAAACTTCTATAATGGTTCTTAAAATTTACTGAGTCCCAGAACTCTTTGAAATCTGACTAAAGCTTTAGACTCTCTCCTACAGAGGATTGAGAGGTTATATACTCATATACATAACATGATTTACATAACTTTCATAGTTAGTCTATGAATTTGTGACCCAGGATTATTTTAGATCTTTCTCCCTATTTCATAATTATATTCTTAAAATTCCCTTGTTAAAGTTTTTCCAATTCTTACTAAGGTGATATATCTTTTCTTCTTTTGGAAAAGAAAATATTCTCCTGTTTGGATATTTATGGTAAACACAGCCTATTATCTGGCTGCCAGCTGTAGAAAAACATAAATACTTTGGCTTAGAAAATATGTGTTTGTTTTTCTCACAAAACGAAGTCTAGAGATACGTGGATGCTGGTATTGGCTCAATGCTTCAGTATTAGGACAAATGTGTCTATGATTCTTTAGTCCTTTTCATTGATTTCTAAATGGCTGCTGCAGATGAGGCCACACCGGGACTGCATTCAAAGAAGAAGAGAAAGAAAAGGGGACAGTATCTGCATCAGAAAGAGCAATCTTTCTCAGAAAATAACAGTGTAATCCTATTTACATCTCATGGGAGGTGACTCTATGCCCTAACTGTCCTGTAAGCTGCATGCCAGGAAGACTGAGATAGCAAGGATTTACCATTTGACTCATTCATTACCATCTCAAATAGATTTTATTTCTGTTGGTAAGGAAGAGGAGGAAGAAAATAGATATTATAAGCACTAGGGCTGTTTCCACACAAATGAAACAGCCAGGGGTAGGTTTCATACACCCAAAAGGAGTTAGAATAATCAAGAAATATGGGCCTCTCTCAACACATTTTTAAAATAAATTTATGAACTTATTTCTTTGTCTTTAAGATCCCATTCAAAAAATGAAATATAAGGTATCTCTTTGTATTAATGAAAATACATATTTACCTAATTCTAAAGTTTCCTAAAGATTGTTTCTCCTTCGGTGTCTTCAGGAAATGAATTCTCAAGATTTGTGTGTTAAAATCTAGACATTTCCTTGCAAAACATAATTTGTCTCACAGATACCATCATTTCAAATGAGGATAGATAGGTGTGAGAGATAGATAAAGATTGTGGAGGATGAGGGGTGTACCTTAGAGGTGCTAGAAGAGACTAAATTTATCACCTACATGATCAGCTTCCCTAGGAAGTATGGGGTAGGTGCTAAAACTAAAACCTGATTTTAGGTCAATATATAGAGTAGCACTAAACAATAGGTTTCACTGCTTGTGTCAATGAAAATAGGTTGGTAACAGCTGCCTGAAGCACTATTGAGGAGTCTGAGGCTACATCTATACTCAGAGGGAAACCACCAGGTAATTTTTTACCAGTATCTCTCATGAGTAAAGGAGAATGAAGCACAAGGGTGCCAAATGTGTGCTGTATCTCATACAAACTAATATATTCTTGACTGTTGGAATTGAAGCATAGAGATAACCTTGTCCAATTATCTCATTTTCAAGATGAAGCAAAACAGATTAAACTAGAACTTGGTGCCCCGCCTTCACTCCCTTGTGAACACCCAGGTGGTATCAGGTATCAAGTTTGAAACATATTTTGGAATCTTAACCTGTTTGGTCTCTAGAGAAGAAGATCCCAAACACCACTACCACCACTTCCTGGCATCACTAAAAGTGCAGTAACAGATAAACCCTAAGGTCCCAAGGACTAAATGGCTTTAAGAACTGGAACTCATTAGTCATTCACTTAAAGTCCAATTGGTTGCAAGAAAAAATGATGCTCTGCTCCTTAGAGTCATTCTGGTATTCAGGCCCCTTCATCTTGAGGCTCAGTTCTCCTCTAGGACGCCTGGAGTGCTCTCCACTGAGGTACAGATGGAGAAGGAGAATGAAGGATCACCTGGGAGGTAGTTATGGGCAAGGTCTGTAAGAAATGTATATCACTTCCAATAATATTCCATTTTCCAAGACCTCAGTCACATGATCGCACATAACTACAAGAGAGTCTGAGAAATGTGGGCTAGCTGTACATTATCCAGAAGGAAAGGAAATCTGGGTTAAGTAAACAATTAGCCTGACTTTGCAATGAAAGTCAATCATCTTGCAGAACCCTTCCTAGGAAATGGTCACTAATTAGTTACTGTGTGCATGTATGTGTGTATTTTGGACCAGTCTTTTAAAAGAATTTGAGAGGAGTAAGGAAAACACATATTTTTGTCTTGAAATTTTATTATGTAGTCAGCCTTGATTTCTCATGTAAAAGTGGAAATGATTTATTGGAAATCAAGTTGTGAGAAAAAGTTTAAATTTGTGATACATATTATTTCTCTCTTTTTTAACTTTTGAGGTAATGACAAATTCATTAGAGAACAGTACAGAGAGGCCCTATGTACTTTTCACCCACTTTTCCTCAATGAATACAGTTTGATATGTTATAGTGTAATATCAAAACCAGGAAACTGACATTGGTACAATGTGCTGGGCTGCACTGGGAGTTCCAGCACCTTACTGGGCCTCCACTGATATCTCCTTGGCTCAGAGGGGTAGGAATCCCCTTGTAGCCTCCATTACTTCTGGACCTAGGTGAAACTCCTGACTGCCCTCTAGGTCTCTTCTGATACCAGCAAAGGGAGAGAGAAGCTTCTCACTTCTTAGTGCCACTTAGGGGTAAAAACCCAAGTTCCCCTTATGCTCTCCACTGACACTCTTGGGATGGAGTTCATTATGATCTGGCAGTGTTATGTTGAGTTTGAGTCTTCACCTGGACTCAAGGAGAAAGAGCCATGTCATTTTTTAGCAATAGCACTATAGTCTGGCAAGGATGGAATTCTAAGTTTTCTACTCCCTCTTTGTTGGCACAGATTGGGTGAGGACAAAGTTTATTCTTTGGTGTTTGACTGCAATAGAAGTTAATGTCTAGAGGTTTTCTGCCTTACTAAGATGTCCCTTTAGCTAGAAGAGCAGGCTTCTGTTGGGGGTTTTTGTGTCTGCACCCTAGGTTTTTCTGAGGTGCTGGCTTCTGTAGCTCCAAGCCTGGGATATAGGAGACAAAAAGAAAACCAAGAGAACTCACCACCATATTTTCCTGGGTCCCCGTATCCCTAGCCAGTTTGCCTTCTTTTCACCACTTTTCAGAGTTCACTTATGCATGATTTACACACAATATAGAGAGATTTATTTGTACTTAGCAAGAGGAATAGGAAAAGGGCATCTACTTCATCTTCCTGGAAACTAAAGCTTCCTAGGTAAAATTTCTTTTTAAAACTCATGGAGGACCTTCAAGATGGTGAAGGATTAAGAGGTGGAGATCACCTTCCTCCCCACAAGTACATCAAAAATATATCTACATGTGGAACAATTCCTACAAACACTTACTGAATGCTTGCAGAAGACCTCAAACTTCCTAAAAGGAAAGAAAATCCACATGTACCTGGGTAGGGCAAAAGAAAAAAGAAAAAACAGAGACAAAAGAATAGGGATGGGACCTGCACCTCTGGGAAGGAGCTGTGAAGGAGAAAAAGTTTCCACACACTAGGAAGACCCTTCAATGGTGTAGATGGGGGGTGGGTTGGGGGGAAGCTTCAGATCCATGGAGGAGAGCACAGCAGCAGGGTTGCAGAGGGCAAAGCAGAGAGATTCCTGCACAGATGATTGGTGCCAACCAGCACTCACCAGCCTGAGAGGCTTCTGTGCTCACCCGCCAGGGTGGGTGGGAGCTGGGAGCTGAGGCTCAGGCTTCGGAGGTCAGAACCCATGGAGAGGACTGGGATTGGCTGTATGAACACAGCCTGAAGGGGGCTAGCATGACACTTTTAGCTGTGAGGGAGTCCAGGAAAAACTCTGGACCTGTCTAAGAGGCAAGAGACAATTGTTTTGGGGTACGTGAGGAGAGGAGATTCAGAGCACTTCCTAAAGGAGCTTCAGAGATGGACACAAGATGCAGCTATCATGTGAACACCAGAGATGGGCATGAAACTCTAAGGCTGCTGCTGCAGCCACCAAGAAGCCTGTTTGCAACCACAGGTCACTATCTACACCTCCCCTCTGGGGAGCCTGTTCAGCCAGCCAATGCCAGGGTCCCATGATCCAGGAAAAACTTCCCTGGGAGAACACATGGCATGCCTCAGGCTGTTGCCACATCATGCTGGCCTCTACTGCCACAGGCTCACCCGCATTCCGTACCCCTCCCTCCCCCCGGCCTCAGTGAGCCAGAGCTCCCTAATCAGCTGCTCCTTTAACCCCCTCCTGTGTGGGTGGGGAGCAGAAGCCCTCCTGTGACCTACATGCAGAGGTGGGGCCAAATCCAAAGCTGAACCCCAGGAACGATGCAAACAAACAAGAGAAAGGGAAATCTCTCCAAGCAGCCTCAGGAGCAGTGGATTAAATCCCCACAATCAACTTGATGTACCCTGCATCTGTGGAATACCTGAATAGACAACAAATCATCCCAAAATTGAGGCAGTGGACTTTAGGAGCAACTATAGACATGGGGATTGCTGTATGTGACTGAACAGTTTCTGATTTTTATGTTTACCTTAGTTTAGTTTTTATTGCTTGTTATCATTGGTGGAATTGTTTATTGCTTTTGTTGCTCTCTTCTGTTTTTTTAAAATATTTTTTATTTTAATAATAATTTTTATTTTTTTTATTTTAATAACTTTATTTTTTTTTTATCTTTCTTTCTTTTTTTTCTCACTTTTCTTCTGAGCCATGTGGCTGACTGGGTCTTGGTGCTCCAGCTGGGTGTCTGACCTGAGCCTCTGAGGCTAGAGAGCCGAGTTAAGGACTTTGGACCAACAGAGACTTCACAGACCACATAATATCAACCGATGAGAGATCTCTCAAAGATCTCCGTCTCAATGATAAGACCCAGCTCCACTCAAGCAACAGTTCTGGACAGGCTATGGAAAACAACTAGCAAGACAGGAACACAACCCCACACAATAGCAGAGAGGCTGCTTAAAATCATAAGTACACAGACATCCCAAAACACACCACCAGACACAGTCTTGCCCACCAGAAACACAAGATCCAGCCTCATCAACCAGAAAACAGGAACCAGTCCACTCCACCAAGAAGACTACACAAACCACTGTTTGGGGAGCAGACACCAAAAACAACGGGAACTATGAACCTGCAGCCTGTAAAAAGGACACCCCAAACACAGTAAGATAAGCAAAATGAGAAGACAGGTAAATACACAACAGATAAAGGAACAAGGTAAAAACCCACCAGACCAAACAAATGAAGAGGAAATAGGTAGTCTATCTGAAAAAGAATTCAGAATAATGATAGTAAAGATGATCCAAAATCTTGGAAATAGAACGGAGAAAAACAAGAAACACTTAACATGGACATAGAAGAACTAAAAAGGAAACAAACAATGATGAACAATGTACTAAATGAAATTTAAAATTCTCTAGAAAGAATCAATAGCAGAATAACTGAGGCAGAAAAACGGACAAATGATCTGGAATATAAAATAGGGAAATAACTACTGCAGAGCTGAATAAAGAAAAAAGAATGAAAGAATTGAGGTCAGTCTTAAAGAACTCTGGGACAACATTAAATGCACCAACATTCGAATTATAAGGGTCCCAGAAGAAGAGAAAAAAAATGGGACTGAGAAAACAGTTAAAGAGATTACAGTTGAAAACTTCCCTAATATGGGAAGGAAATAGTCAATCAATCAAGGAAGTGCAGAGAGTCCCAAGCAGGATAGATCCAAGGAGAAATAATCCCAGACACATATTAATCAAACTATCAAAAATTAAATACAAAGAAAAATATGAAAAGCAAAAAGGGAAAAGCAACAAATAACATACAAGGGAATCCCCATAAGGTTAACAGCTGATCTTTCAGCAGAAACACTGCAAGCCAGAAGGGAGCAGCAGGACATAGTTAAAGTGATGAAAGAGAAGAACCTACAACCAAGATTACCACGCAAGGATATCATTCAGGTTCAAAGGAGAAGTTAAAACCTTTACAAACAAGCAAAAGCTAAGAGAATTCAGCACCACCAAACCAGCTTTACAACAAATGCTAAGGGAACTTCTCTAAGCAGGAAACACAAGAGAAGGGAAAGACCTACAAAAACAAACCAAAAACAATTAAGATAATGGTAAGAGAAAGATACATATCAATAATTAACTTAAATGTAAATGGATTAAATGCTCCAACCAAAAGACATACACTGGCTAAATGGATACAGAAATAAGACCCATATATATGCTGTCTACAGGAGACCCACTTCAGACCTGGGGACACACACAGACTGAAAGTGAGGGGATGCAAAAAGATATTTCATGCAAATGGAAATCAAAAGAAAGCTAGAGTAGCAATTCTCATATCAGACAAAATACACTTTAAAATACAGACTCTTACAAGAGACAAAGAAGGACACTACATAATGACAAAGGGATCAATCAAAGAAGATTTAACAATTGTAAATATTTATGCACCCAAACATAGGAGCACATCAGTACAGAAGGCAAATGCTAAGAGCCATAAAAGAGGAAAGAGACAGTAACACCGCACTTTCACCAATGGACACATCAACCAAAATGAACATAAATAAGGAAACACAAGCTTCAAATGACACATTAAATAAGATGGACCTAATTGATATTTATAGGACATTCCATCCCAAAACAACAGAATACGCTTTTTCTCAAGTGCTCAAGGAACATTCTCCAGGATAGATCATGTCTTGGTTCACAAATCAAGCCTTGGGAAATTTTAAAAAATTGAAAGAGAATCAAGTATCTTTCCTGACCACAATGCTATGAGACTAGATATCAATTACAGGAAAAAAACTGGAAAAATACAAACACATGGAGACTGAAAAATACGCTACTAAATAACCAAGAGATCTCTGAAGAAATCAAAGAGGAAGTCAAAAAATACCTAGAAACAAAGGACAATGAAAACACAGCAACCCAAAGCCTATGGGATGCAGCAAAATCAGTTCTAAGAGGGAAGTTTATAGCAATATTATCCTACCTTAAGAAACAAGAAATATATCAAAAAAACAACCTAACCTTACAACCTAAGGCAACTAGAGAAAGAACAAAAAAACCCCAAAGTTAGCAGAAGGAAAGAAATCATAAAGATCAGATCAGAAATAAATGAAAAAGAAATAAAGGAGACAATAGCAAAGTTCAATAAAACTAAAAGCTGGTTCTTTGAGAAGATAAACAAAATTGATAAACCATTAGCCAGACTCATCAGGAAAAAAGGAAGAAGACTCAAACTGATAGAATTAGAAATGAAAACGGAGAAGTAACAACTGACACCACAGAAATACAAAGGATCATTAGAGATTACTACAAGCAACTATATGCCAATAAAATGGACAACCTGGAAGAAATTGACAAGTTCTTAGAAAAGCACAATCTTCCAAGACTGAACCAGCAAGAAATAGAAAACATAAACAGACAAATCACAAGCACTGATATTGAAACTGAGATTAAAAGTTTTCCAACAAACCAAAGCTCAGGACCAGATAGGCAAATTGTATCAAAAATTTAGAGGAGAGTTAACACATATCCTTCTCAAGCTCTTCCAAAATACAGCAGAGGGAAGAACACTCCCAAACTCATTCTACGAGGCCACCATCACTCTGATACCAAAACCTGGCAAGATGTCACCAAAAAAAAAGCTACTGGCCAGTATCCCTGATGAACATAGAAGCAAAAATCCTCAAAAAAGTGCTAACAGAATCACCAGCACATTAAATGTATCATACACCATAATCAGGGGGGGTTTATCCCAGGCATGCAAGGATTCCTCAGTATACACAAATCAATCAATATGATACACCATATTCATAAGTTGAAGGAGAAAAGCCATTTGATCATCTCAACAGATGCAGAAAAAGCTTTGGACAAAATTCAACACCCATTTATGATAAAAACCCTCCAGAAAGTAGGCATAGAGGGAACTTACCTCAACAAATTAAAGGCCATATATGACAGACCCACAGCCAACATCGTTCTCAATGGTGTAAAACTGAGACCATTTCCACTAACATCAGGAACAAGACAAGGTTGTCCACTCTCACCACTATTATTCAACATAGTCTTGGAAGTTTCAGTCACAGCAACCAGAGAAGAAAAAGAAATAAAATGAAACCAAATCGGAAAAGAAGTAAAGCTGTCACTGTTTGCAGATGACATGATATTATACATAGAGAATCCTAAAGCCGCTACCAGAAAACTACTGGAGCTAATCAATGAATTTGGTAAAGTAGCAGGATATAAAATTTATGCACAGAAATCTCTTGCATTCCTATACACTAATGAAGAAAATTTGGAAAGAAAAATTAGAGAAAACTCCCATTTACCACTGCAACTAAAAGAAAAAAATATCTAGGAATAAACCTCCATAAGGAGACAAAAGCCCTGTATGCAGAAAGCTATAAAACACTGATGAAAGAAATTAAAGATGATGCAAACAGATGGAGAGAGATACCATGTTCTTGGATTGGAAGAATCAACATTGTGAAAATTACTACACTACCCAAAGCAATCTACAGATTCAATGCAATCACTATCAAACTACCAATGGCATTTTTCACAGAAATAGAACAAAACATTTTACTATTTGAATGGAAACACAAAAATCCCAAATAGCCAAAGCAATCTTGAAAATGTAAAACAGAGCTGGAGGAATCAGGCTCCCAGACTTCAGACTATACTACAAAGTTAGAGTAATCAAGACAGTATGGAACTGGCACAAAAACAGAAATATAGACCCATGGAACAGGATATAAAGCCCAGAGGTAAACCTATGTACATATGGTCACCTTATCTTTGATAAAGGAGGCAAGAGTATACAATAGAGAAAAACGAGAGCCTCTTCAATAATAAGTGGTGCTGTGAAAACTGGACAGCTACATGTAAAAGAATGAAATTTGAACACTCCCTAACACCATACACAAAAATAAACTCAAAATGGATTAAAGATCTAAATGTAAGGCCAAACACTATAAAACTCTTAGAGGAAAACGTAGGCCGAACACTCTATGACATAAATCACAGCAAGATCCTTTTTGACCCACCTCCTAGAGAAATGGAAATAAAAACAAAAATAAACAAATGGGACCTAATGAAACTTAGAAGCTTTTGCACAGCAAAGGGAACCATAACCAAGATGAAAAGACAACCCTCAGAATGGGAGAAAATATTTGCAAATGAAGCAGCAGACAAAGGATTAATCCCCAACATTTACAAGCAGCTCATGCAGCTCAATAACAAAAATATATATATAACCCAATCCAAAAATGGGCAGAAGACCTAAATAGACAAAGATCTACAGATTGCCAACAAACACATGAAAGGATGCTCAACGTCACTAATTATTAGAGAAATGCAAATCAAAACTACAATGAAGTATCACCTCACACTGGTCAGAATGGCCATCATTAAAAAATCTACAAACAACAAATGCTGGAGAGGGTGTGGAGGAAAGGATGCCCTCTTGCACTGTTGGTGGGAATGCAAATTGATACAGCCACTATGGAGAACAGTATGGAGGCTCCTTAAAAACCTAAAAATAAAACTACCATATGACCCAGCAATCCCATACTGGGCATATACCCTGAGAAAACCATAATTCAAAAAGAGTCATGTACCACATGTTCACTTCAGCACTATTTACAATAGCCAGGACATGGAAGCAACCTAAGTGTCCATCAACAGATGAATGGATAAAGAAGATGTGGCCCATATATACAATGGAATATTACTCAGCCATAAAAAGAAAAAAGTTGAGTTTTTTGTTGTGAGGTGGATGGATGTAGAGTCTGTCATAGTGTGAAGTAAATCAGAAAGAGAAAAACAAATACCATATGCTAACACATATTATATGGAATCTAAAAAAAGAAATAAAATGATTCTGACGAACCTAGGGGCAGGACAGGAATAAAGATGCATACATAGAGAATGGATTTGAGGACACAGGGAAGGGGAAGGGGAAGCTGTGATGAAGTGAGAGAATGGCATTGACATGTGTACACTACCAAATGTAGAACAGATAGCTAGTGGGAAGTAGCCGCATAGCACAGGGAGACTAGCTTGGTGCTTTGTGACCATCTAGAGAGGTGGGATAGGGAGTGTGGGAGGTGGACGCAAGAGGGAGGGCATATGGGGATATATTTTTACGTATAGCTGATTCACTTTGTTATACAGCAGAAACGAAGACAACAATGTATATAATTATACTCCAATAAAGATGTTTAAAAATGTAAATTAAAAAAATAAAATGTATAAAGATAACCTCCATGGTAATAGCCACAGACCTGGAAATGCTAGACACACCTCTCCTAGGCTTCGTTCAGTTTGGGCATCTGTCCTTTATGAAAACATCTTCCACTTGTAATAGGGCTCACAAAGTAGAGTTATTAAGTATTTTTCCTCCACAGATTTCACGAGTTGTAAAACATAGTTCCTTTTTTTATGTATGTGTATTATTTAAGGAAAACCAAGTTTCTATATGTACTACAGTGAAATTCTCACTTGTGATAGGTGCTCAATAAATCTAGAATAAATATTTTCATCAATTAATACATTAGTGAACTAGAACTAGTACCTATAAACCCACAACACTTCTTCTGATAGATATTTAAGCCACTAGTTTTTCCCAGCCCATAAGATAAAGAATGCTGCTTTCAGGGAATTGTCTCTCCTGGCTACCACCAAAATGTCACCAAGAATTAAGGACATAATGACTTTGCTTCACAACATGCTTGAGTCTTCATGCCTTAAAATAACAGTAGAAAAATATTCATGAGAAATCACAGGGGAAAATCACAAATTGGGAAAAACTTGTCTCACAGCAGAAAAGATAAAAAGACAAGTTACATTAATGGTAATTCAGGTAGAGGCAGGCCATAGGGCAAAGCAGCACTAGTCCTTCTAGAACCTTCACTATGTTTCTCCAGCACTGTGCTTTTTAAATGTCAAATACAATGTTACAGTGGCAGTTGTCAGCAGAGAGGGTTTACAGACCTGCAGTACCACTTACTGCATTTCAATGATAGCCCTCTTCCCTCAGGGAAAAGTCTAAGTAAACAACAAACAGATAACATTTACCTGACATTTTCTTTCTTCACCTTGATTGGTAATTCACCAATAATTCATGTTCCCTTGGGCACACCTCTTGGGATCAACATAATCCTTAGACATCTTTAGAGAAAGAGAAACAAAATGGACAATTTCCTTTCTCTAACTTTCACTCAGATTCCGTTCACTAATTGACCTCACTCTTACCTGGGAATAAGAAGACTAAATATGTCAGGAAAGCACAGGCTTCCACAAGCAGACTGGCAGAGTCTCAGAGTCCATGAGAGCCATCTGACAATCTGACATGATTGCCCTGACTCACTATTGCCAATTCTATCTAATGGGAACAAGTGACCTATGTCTTAACTATACAGAAAATCACGTCACTGCCACTTTTTCTTAGAGCTCTGAACATGTGAGAATCTTTCAGCATCCATCTTAATTATTCCCCAAAGTATGGCAACTTAGTTGCTGAAAAAAGCTGAGAAGCTCTGACGGAAACCACTTGACTCAGGATAAAAACATTTTATTAGTTGTCTCTGCCTGACCCTGCCCAAGATCTTTAAACCAAGCCTACCTATTCACTAAACTCACAGTGTAGCTGAGTCCTGTTCTCAGGGAGAGTCTTGGACTGTGTACCTTCGTTTCTGACATTGTTCTGACTCTGAACTCCATTCCGCGTCCTACCCTTCATAGTTGTGATTGCTTTGTCTCCCATATCTGACACCTTACTCGTTAGCTGACTAAGAGCTGACATTGACGTCCTTGCTATTGACCCATTGTCTCTTTAAGAATTTGAAACCTAATCTCTTTCTACTTCTTTCTACAAGTGGCGTTTTTGGATAAGAATCCACCAGACCAAGTTGATTTTATACCAAACTTTCCTACATATATATATGTACTATGTTTCTGGTTGTATCAAGAGTGAGACAGTTTGTTGCTGCCTTCCCTAGGAGAAGGCAGTAAGAGGATAATACTGTCTATAGAAAATGTTTCAAACACTAATAACACTGACTATAGCTTATTCTCCTTTTTATTTGTATCATGCACCAGCAATTCTAAGCAATGTCAGTTATAAATATTCCTAACTTCCAAGATGAACTTCTCCCACTGTTCTCGCCCCATCTTGGTATACATATATCCATTGCTCTCTTCTGTCCTGTTGATAAATTTGTATATCAGTAAACACATATGAACAAATATACCACATGGTTTGAATTCTAAAATGTCTAATAAGCACAGTGTCTGATAGGACACATTTCTCTTCCTTGTTTTTCTTAAATAAATCTTGTTCTTGACCTTTACCTCATCCACATTGATTTTGACATCAGTTTGTCTAATTCCACAGAAACAAAACCTGTTGATGTTTTAATTGCACTGCATTGAATTTATAGATCAATTTTGGGAGAATTGCCATCTTTTGACATACTGAGTATTCTCAATCATGGGTATTATTCACCTTTCCATTTTGTCTGTCTTCTTTAACACTCTCAGTGTTAAAGAAGACAGAGGGTGTTAAAGAAGTGTTATAACTTTCTCTAAAATAGATTCGCGTGCCTTTGTTAGATGAATTCCTGAATACTATGGCTTTTTTGTTGTTACATATGATGGGATTTTTTCCAGCTATAAATTGGTTATTTCTGGTGTGTAAGACTGTCACTGATTGTTTTTTTTAAGGAGATGTTAGGGGTAGGAGTTTATTTATTTATTTATTTTTGCTGTGTTGGGTCTTCGTTTCCGTGCGAGGGCTTTTCTCTAGTTGTGGCAAGCAGGGGCCACTCTTCATCGCGGTGCACGGGCCTCTCACTATCGCAGTCTCTCTTGTTGCGGAGCACAGGCTCCAGACGCGCAGGCTCAGTAGCTGTGGCTCACGGGCCTAGTTGCTCCACGGCATGTGGGATCCTCCCAGACCAGGGCTCGAACATGTGTCCCCTGCATTAGCAGGCAGATTCTCAACCACTGCGCCACCAGGGAAGCCCCACTGATTTTTGTATAATGAGCTTATACCAGGAACTGGTATAAGAGTGCTGAACTCTCTAAAGTTTATCTATAGATTTCACTACATCTCTTCCTTTCAGTTCTGTATTTCAATTTTTCTTGTCTAACTACAATAACTAGTTCCTCCATTACCATGCATAGTTGTAGTAATAGCAGACCACTTTCTAATTTTATTAAAGAGAATGGTTCTTGTATCTCATCATTGAATACCGTTCTTGCTATGAGCTATAATAGATATCCTAACAAGGTAAAGATTTTTCCTTCTTATCCTAGTTTAAGAGTATTTAATCATTAATGTATATTGAATTGATTAGTATTTTACCTATGTATTAAGATAAGAGGATTTTAAAGTAGGAAATTAAAATAACGGATTTTTTAATATTCAACTATTTCTTGCATCCCTTGTACAAACCTAGTATAATAATGACATATTTTCATATATTTTTTGCTGAATGTTTTTTAGGATTATGTATCTATGTTTGTTAAGTGAGATCGATTCTGTGTTTTTCCTACTTGCACTCTAATTGTTTGGTTTTGCTTTGAAGGTCTCATGAACCTGTTAAAATATGAGGAGTGTTCTCACTCTTTCTATTCTCTGGAAATATTTTTATAACATTGTGATTAATTGTTCCTTAAAAAATTACTAGAAAACTTCTGTATCCATGTGTAATTTTAAATCTCCCAATGTATGCTTTTGTGTTATCCTTTTTATTATTGATTTATAATTTAATTGCTTTTAAATCAGAAAAGTAAAGAATTAAAACAGTAGTTTTTAAATATTTGTTGAACTTTGCTTTATGGCATAGAACATGGATGGCATACTTATATAATTTTGCATTAAACCTGAGAAAAATGTGTAAAATATCCTTGGGTGAAATGTTCTATGTATGTTTTTTGATTAAGTTATTTTGTCTGAATTTTTCTTATTCTTACTAATGATTTTATCTACTTGATCTATCAGTTGTTGAGAAAGGTATATTGAAATCTCCCATTATGGTGATAGATTTGTCATTTTCTCGGTGTATATCTGTCAGTCTGTTGTTTCTATATTTTGAAATTATATTATTTTGTGTGTATAATTTAAACATTAATTATATGTTTACTATAATACATATGTTTATAATACATATGTTTAGCTATGTAAACATAGGTTCATGGTAATACAATACTTAGGAATTAATTTTGCCTTAAAGGGTATTTTCTAGATATTAATTAAGCTATACCATTTTACTTTTGGTTAGCGTGTTTTAAAGTATTATGATTTTGCTGCCTATCTGGGCTCATAGGTGAAGCAGGTCAACCCAATAAAACATATAATTATGGTTCTAGAAAGACAATAAAACTTTATGAACCCCAGTTGCCTCACTTAAGTGTGTGATTATGATGATCACTAATTCTATGGTTTTTGACTTTTTCTACCTAGATTTGTACTATGCCAAAGTTCTACATTTGCTTTAACTTGCATTAAGCCAACTTATGAAATAATGTGCATGTCCAGATATTCCAGGTAATCCTATCACCTAAAATGGAGAGATCAGAAGTCCATGATATTCTTTGGGAATTACAAAAAAACAGTTATTTTTACAACTGTGGCTTTCATCGTTGTCATGAAAACAAAATATCCAAGTTAAAATTTGTCCTGGATTTTGATCTGTACTGTAAAATCTTTGCATCGTATAATAGCTAAGCAGAAACAGAAAAAAGAAAGTTCAATCTGCAGGAAACAAGGGCAAAGATGATGTCTTTATCTCAGCAGGAGAAGGCAATTTACAATAATCTATACACCATTACCAGTCTTCTGGCCAAATATATTTCATTCAAAGGCTGCTGACCAGCAAGCTTACCATCAAATATGACACAATTCAATAAATAAATATTAGTGCTCTTATATCTAACACAAAGAGTAGTAGAAATCTAAAGGCAGAAAAGATACTAGAAGTCATCAATTCCAGACTTCTCATTTTAGAAACAGAAAATTAGAACCCAAAGAAAGAGTGATTTACCATATTATTTGTTTTTAACATAGTATGCTTCTGATAAACGTGCACTGATCTTTAATTTCCTTTACCTAGAGCCTATCATATGATAGCTTACCTTAAGCCTATGGAGATGTGTAACTCCCTTTCACTACTTTAGCCAAATTGAATATTTTGCATTTTAAGAACTTATTTTTGTCCCCTCTTCACAATTTTTACTATTATATACTTTCATACATTTTAAGAAAGATTCAAAAATTATATTGAGACATTGGGAATACTCTGACTCAAAGATTTTAAAAATCATTTTCTATATCAACTTGGAAAAGTTTTTTTCTTAATTCAATGGCATTCCTCTCTGAGTCTGACAAATGTTGAGTTTTTGCTCATTATCACTGGCATGAATGATTATGACCTAAGACTTTTCATGTTTTAAATTTATCTATGTTGACCCTACTCTCATTGGAGTGCCTAAATACCTCTTCAAGATCTTGTGGGTTCAAGGATTTGAGGGGTACATATTATTGGTATTGAGTTATATGGCTTTCTCTAATTATTCCTAATAGTTTAAAATATGAATGGAATCAAACAAAAACTAGATATTCTCTTTTAATTCACAATAAACTCACTTCATTAAAAAAAAAACAGTTACCAAAACACTAACTTCTGGAAGCTTCCTCAGATAACCTTATTTCTTGTAGTGCACAGTACTTTAGAGATAAAGTATTCTTTTCAGAATTCTTTTCAGAGATAAAAGTATTCAGTTCAAGATTGTCTAGGCCAATGGTTCACGAAATGTCGTCCCAAGACCAGCATCAAGAACATCACCTGAGAATTTGCTTGAAAAGCAAATTCTTAGCAGCCTCAGACTACCAACTCAATCAGAAATTCCATGGGGGTGGTAAGTGGATCCATTAACCTATGTTTTAACATTCTCCCAGATGATTCTGATGTACTCAAGTTTAAGAACCATTAGTCTAGGCCAGCCTCCACACTCTCCATCTGCTTTTTAATGAGGAGAAATGAAGTACAGAAAGGTATTAAAATCCCTTATGTGTTGAATAGTCTGATTCCTTGGCTTCCCTCAGGTTACACAAATACTCACTAACAGACCCAGGCTGAGGACACATATCTCTTCACTCATATATAACTGAGGTTTAGGATGACAGGAAAGTGAGAGATTAAAAAAACCTTGAGATCAGTGGATTCAATGGGTTTTATGTTCCTATGTACTTGTGTTTAATGGTTATTATAATTGTTCAAAGTCTATCTTTTCTACTGAATTTGAATCTACATAATGGGATAGACCATAATTATTTTGATCATCATTAATTCTCCAATATTTTTACAGTAATCTGTAATATAATAGCTGCTTAATAAATATCTATTGATCATAATAATGATTGACTATATAAACAAAAAAAACCAGTTTCTCAGGGCTTCCTTGATGGCGCAACGGTTGAGAGTCCGCCTGCCGAAGCAGGGGACACGGGATCGTGCCCTGATCTGGGAAGGTCCCACATGCCACGGAGCGGCTGGGCCCGTGAGCCATGGCTGCTGAGCCTGTGCGTCCGGAGCCTGTGCTCCGCAATGGGAGAGGCCCCAACAGTGAGGGGCCCACGTACCGCAAAACAAAAACAAAACAAAACAAAACAAAACAAAAACAGTTTCTATAATTTCAGAGACCCATAGTAATTCATCGTCTCAATCGCATCCTTTTTCTAATATGGTGAACTCTTAATAAAAACATATATATTCTTCTGATCCTTATATATACATAAATTGACAGGCTTGGAAGTAGTCACTGGAAGGTGGGAAGAATGATTTATAATACTTAGAAGTATGTTCTAAAGTGACAAAATAGAAAATTTGAATTACCTCTAACAGAGACCCCTGGAACAAAAGAAGAATATTACAGTTTTACAAACAAAAGAACAATTCAGAAGACAGGATAACCAAATTTCAGTTTGTAAGTACAGATGCCTTATAATTAACTTTGACATTTCCAAAAATACATTTTCTCTTCAAGAGATAAATCAACTATAGGTCATCTTGACACTAATATGAATGTATATATACATATATCCATTATATGTCAATTTCTCTTTATTTGGGTTAATTGAAAACTGTATTCTAGGGGGATCTTCAAGATGGCAGAGGAGTAAGACGTGGAGATCCCCTTCCTCTCCACAAATACATCAAAAATACATCTACATATGGAACTCCTACAAAACACCTACTGAACACTGACAGAAGGCCTCAGACTTCCCAAAAGGCAAGAAAAGCCCCACGTACCTGGGTAGGGGAAGGGAAAAAAGAAAAAACAGCGACAAAAGAATAGGGATGGGACCTATACCTTTGGGAAGGAGCTGTGAAGGAGGAAAAGTTTCCTCACACTAGGAAGACCCTTCAATGGTGTACAAGGTGGGGGGTGGGTGGGGGGGAAGCTTTGGAGCCACGGAGGAGACCGTGGCAACAGAAGTGCACAGGGCAAAGCAGAGAGATTCCCGCACAGAGAATCAGTGCCAAATAGCACTCACCAGCCTGAGAGGCTTGTATGTTAACCCACCAAGGCAGGTGGGAGCTGGGAGCTGAGGCTCAGGCTTTGGAGGTCAGATCCCAGGGAGAGGACTGAGGTTGTCTGTGTGAAAACAGACTGAAGGGGTTTAGTGCGCCACAGCTAGCCAGGAGTGAGTCAGGGAAAAACTCTGGACCTGCAAAGGGGCAAGAGACCATTGTTTCAGGGTGCAGTAAAAGAGGGCATTCCTTCCTATCTGACCACAGAAGGCAGAGCACTGCCTAAATGAGCTCCAGAGACAGGAGTGAGCTGCAGCTATCAGCTCAGACCAAAGAGACAGGCGTGAAACGCTAATGCTGCTGCTCCTGCAGCCACCAGTAATCCTGTGTGCAATCACATGTCACTACCCAGCCCCCCACCCCAGGAGCCTGTGCAGCCACCACTGCCAGGGTCCCGTGATCCAGGAACAAGTTCCCCAGGAGAGCACATGGTGCGCTTCAGGCTGTTGCAACATCACGCCAGCCTCTGCCACCAGAGGCTCACCCCACATTCCAATTATAAATACTGTACCCCTCCCTCCCTGTGGCCTGAAGGAGAAAGAGCCCCCTAAACAGCTGCTGCTTTAACCCCGTCCTGTCTGGGCGGGAACAGAGGCCTGACGGTGACCTACATGAGAGGAGGGGCCAGAACCAAAGCTGAACCCCAGGAGCTGTGCAAACAAAGAAGAGAAAGAGAAATCTCTCCCAGCAGCCTCAGGAGTAGTGGAATAAATCCCCACAATCAACTGGATGTATCCTGCATCAGTGGAACACCTGAATAGACAATGAATCATCCCAAATTGAGAAAGTGGACTTTGGGAGCAACTATAGACTAGGGGTTTGCTGTCTGCAACTGATTTGTTTCTGATTTTTATGTTTACCTTAGTAGAGTTTTTACCACTTGTTATCACTGGTGGATTTGTTTATTGGTTTGGTTCCTTTCTTCTTTTAATGTATTTTTAATTTTTTTTATTTTAATAATTTTTTATTGTTTTATTTCTTTTTTTCTTCTAACTTTTCTCCCTTTTGTTCTAAGCTATGTGGCTGACAGGGTATTGATGCTCTGGCATGGTGTCAGGACTGAGCCTGGGAGGTGGGAGAGCCAAGTTCAAGACACTGCTAACCAGAGACCTCCCTGCCCCACGTAATATTAATTGGCAAGAAATCTCCCAGAGATCACCCTCTCAAAGCTAAGACCAGCTCCACCCAACAGCCAGCAAGCTCTGCTGCTGGATACCCCACGACAAACAACCAGCAAGACAGGAACACAGCCCAACCCATTAGCAGAGAGGCTGCCTATAATCATACTAAACTCACAGACACCCCAAAACATGCTACCAGACAAGGCCCTGCCCACAAGAAAGACAAGATTAAGCCCCACCAACCAGAAAAAAGGCACCAGTCCCCTCCACCAGGAAGACTACCCAAGCCACTGAACCAACTTCACCCACTGGGGGCATACACCAAAAACAATGGGAACTGCAAAGCTGCAGACTGCGAAAAGAAGACCCCAAACACAGTAAGTTAAACAAAATGGGAAGATAGGGAAATATGCAGCAGATAAAGGAGCAAGGTAAAATCCCACCAGACCAAACAAATGAAGAGGAAATAGGCAGTCTACCTGAAAAAGAATTCAGAATAATGATAGTAAAGATGATCCAAAATCTTGGAAATACAATGGAGAAAAACAAGAAACGTTTAACAAGGACCTAGAAGAACTAAAAAGGAAACAAACAATGATGAACAATGCAATAAATGAAATTAAAAATTCTCTAGAAATAATCAATGGCAGAATAACTGAGACAGAAGAATGGATAAGTGACTTGGAATATAAAATAGTGGAAATAACTACCACAGAGCAGAATAAAGAAAAAGTAATGAAAAGAATTGAGGATGGACTCAGAGACCTCTAGAACAAGACTAAATGCACCAACACTCGAATTTTAGGGGTCCCAGAAGAAGAAGAGAAAAAGAAAGGGTATGAGAAAATATCTCAAGAGATTATAGTTGAAAATTTCCCTAATATGGGAAAGGAAAGAGTCAATCAAGTCCAGGAAGCACAGAGAGTCCCGTGCAGAATAAATCCAAGGAGAAACATGCCAAGACACATATTAATCAAACTATCAAAAATTAAATACAAAGAAAAAATATTAAAAGCAAAAAGGGAAAAGCAGCACATAACATACAAGGGAATCCCCATAAGATTAACAGCTGATCTTTTAGCAGAAACTCTGTAAGCCAGAAGGGAGTGGCAGGATATATTTAAAGTGATGAAAGGGAAAAACCTATAACCAAGATTACTGTACCCAGAGAGGACTCATCCAGATTCCACGGAGAAACTAGGACATTTACAAACAAGCAAAAACTAAGAGAATTCAGCATCACCAAACCAGATTTACAACAAATGCTAAAGGAATTTCTCTAGGCAGGAAAAACAAGAGAAGGAAAAGACTTACAAAAAAACCCCACAAAACAGTTAAGAAAACGATAATAGGAACATACATATTGATAATTACCTTAAATGTAAATGGATTAAATGCTCCAACCAAAAGACACAGACTGGCTGAATGGATACAAAAACAAGACCTGTATATATGATGTTTACAAGAGACTCACTTCAGAGCAAGGGACACATACAGACTGAAAGTGAGGGGATGGAAAAGATATTCCATGCAAATGGAAATCAAAAGAAAGCTAGAGTAGCAATTCTCATATCAGACAAAAAAACACTATAAAATAAAGAATGTTACAAGAGACAAAGAAGAACACTACATAATGATCAAGTGATCAATCCATGAAGAAGATATAACAATTGTAAATATTTATGCACCCAAACATAGGAGTACATCAGTACAGAAGGCAAATGCTGAGAGCCATAAAAGAGGAAAGAGACAGTAACACCCCACTTTCACCAATGGACAGATCAACCAAAATGAACATAAATAAGGAAACACAAGCTTTTGATGACACATTAGACAAGATGGACTTGATATTTATAGGACATTCCACCCAAAAAAACAGAATACACTGTTTCTCAAGTGCTCATGGAACATTCTCCAGGATAGATCACACCTTGGGTCACAAATCAAGCCTTGGTAAATTTAAGAAAATTGAAATCAAATCAAGTATCTTTTCTGACCACAATGCTACAAGCCTAGATATCAATTACAGGAAAAAAAAAGTAAAAAATACAAACACATGAAGGCTAAACAATATGCTACTAAATAACCAAGAGATCACTGAAGAAATCAAAGAGGAAATCAAAAGCCACCTAGAAACAAATGACAATGAAAACACGATGACACAAAATCTATGGGATGCAGCAAAAGCAATTCTAAGAGGGAAGTTTATAGCAATACAGTCCTACCTCAAGAAACAAGAATCATCTCAAATAAACAACCTAACCTTGCACCTAAAACAAATAGAGAAAGAAGAAAAAAAACCCCAAAGTTAGCAGAAGGATAAAAACCATAAAAATCAGATAAGTAATAAATGAAAAAGAAATGAAGGAAACAATAGCAAAGATCAATAAAACTAAAACTGTGTTCTTTGAGAAAATAAGCAAAATTGATAAACCATGAGCCAGACTCATCAAGAAAAAGAGGGAGAAGACTCAGATCAACAGAATTAGAAATGAAAAAGGAGAAGTAACAACTGACACTGCAGAAATAAAAAGGATCACGAGAGATTACTGCAAGCAACTAAATGCCAATAAAATGGACAACCTGTAAGAAATGGACAAATTCTTAGAGAAACACAACCTTCCGAGACTGAACCTGGAAGAAATAGAAAATAGAAACAGACCAATCACAAGCACTGAAATTGAAACTGTTTTAATAATCTTCCAACAAACAAAAGCCCAGGACCAGATGGCTTCACAAGTGAACACTATCAAACATTTAGAGAAGAGCTAATACCTATCTTTCTCAAACTCTTCGAAAATATAGCAGAGGGAGGAACACTCCCAAACTCATTCTATGAGGCAACCATCACCCTGATATCAAACCAGACAAAGATGTCACAAAAAAAGAAAACTACCAGCCAATATCACTAATGAACACAGATGCAAACATTCTCAACAAAATACTAACAAATAGAATCTAACAGCACATTAAACATATCATACACCATGAACAAGTGGGGTTTATCCCAGGAATGCAAGGATTCTTCAGTATATGCAAATCAATCAGTGTGATAAACAATATTCAGAAACTGAAGGATAAAACCCATATGATTATTTCAACATATGCAGAAAATGCTTTTGACAAAATTCAACACACATTTACATTAAGAACTCTCCAGAGAATACACATAGAGGGAACCTTCCTCAACATAATAAAGGCCATATATGACAAACCCACAGCCAACACCATTCTCAATGGTGAAAAACTAAAACCATTTCCTCTAAGATCAGGAACAAGACAAGGTTGCCCACTCTCACTGCTATTACTCAACATAGTTTTGGAAGTTTTAGCCACAGCAATTAGAAAAGGAAAAGAAATAAAATGAATCCAAATCGGAAAAGAAGAAGAAAAACTGTCACTGTTTGCAGATGACATGATACTATTCATAGAGAATCCTAAAGATCCTAGCAGAAAACTACTAGAGTTAATCAATGAATTTGGTAGAGTAGCAAATATTAATGCACAGAAATCTCTTTCATTCCTATACACTAATGATGAAAAATCTGAAGGAGGATTAAGGAAACACTCCCATTTACCACTGCAACAAAAAGAATAAAATACCTAGGAATAAACCTACCTAGGAGGTGAAAGAGCTGTATGCAGAAAATTATAAGGCACTGATGAAAGAAATTAAAGATGATACAAACAGATGTAGAGATATACCATGTTCTTAAATTGGAAGGATCACATTTTCAATTGTGAACATGACTATACTACCCAAAGCAATCTACAGATTCAAAGCAATCCCTATCAAGTTACCAATGACATTTTTCACAGAACTAGAATAAAAAATTTCACAATTTGTATGGAAACACAAAAGACCCCGAATAGCCAAAGCAATCTTGAGGGAAAAAAAACAGCTGGAGGAATCAGTCTCCCTAACTTCAGACTATACTACAAAGCTATAATAATCAAGACAGTATGGTACTGGCACAAAAACAGAAATATAGATCCATGGACCAGGATAGGAAAACCAGATATAAACCCAAGTAAATATTGTCACCTTATCTTTGATAAAGGAGGCAAGAATATTCAATGGAGAAAAGACAGCCACTTCAATAAGTGGTGCTGGGAAAACTAGACAGCTACATGTAAAAGAATGAAATTAGAACACTCCCTAACACCATACACAAAAATAAACTCAAAAGGGATTAAAGACCTAAATGTAAGGCCAGACACCATTAAACTCTTAGAGGAAAACATAGGCAGAACACTGACTGACATAAATCACAGCAAGATCCTTTTTGACCCACCTCCTAGAGAAATGTAAATAAAAACAAAAATAAACAAATGGGACCTAATGAAACTTCGAAGCTTTTGCACAGCAAAGGAAACCATAAACAAGTTGAAAAGATAACCATTAGAATGGGAGAAAATATTTGCAAATGAAGCAACTGACAAAGGATTAATCTCCAAAATTTACAAGCAGCTCATGCAGCTTGATATCAAAAACACAAACAACCCAATCCAAAAATGGGCAGAAGACCTTAATAGGCATTTCTCCAAAGAAGATATACAGATTGCCAACACACACATCAAAGGATGCACAAACACACGTCACTAATCATTAGTGAAATGCAAATCAAAACTACAATGAGATATCATCTCACACCAGTCAGAATGGCCATCATCAAAAAATCTAGAAACAATAAATGCTGGAGAGGGTGTGGAGTAAAGGGAACACTTGCACTGCTGGTGGGAATGTGAATTGGTACAGCCTCTATGGAGCACAGTATGGAGGTTCCTTAAAAAACTACAAATAGAACTACCATATGACCCAGCAATCCCACTACTGGGCATATACCCTGAGAAAACCATAATTCAAAAAGAGTCATTTACCACAATATTCATTGCAGCACTATTTACTATAGCCAGGACATGGAAGCAACCTAAGTGTCCATGAGCAGATGAATGGATAAAGAAGATGTGGAACATATATATTCAATGGAATATTATTCAGCCATAAAAAGAAATGAAATTGAGTTATTTGTAGTGAGGTAGATAGACCTAGAGTCTGTCATACAGAGTGAAGGAAGTCAGAAAGAGAAAAACAAATACCGTATGCTAACACATATTTATGGAATCTAAAAAAAAAAAACCTCTGACGAACCTAGCATCAGGACAGGAATAAAGACACAGACGTAGAGAATGGACTTGAGGACATGGGGAGGATGAAGGGGAAGCTTGGACGAAGTTAGAAAGTAGCACTGACATATATACACTGTCAAATGTAAAACAGATAGCTAGTGGGAAGCAGCTGTATTGCACAGGGAGATTAGCTCAGTGCTTTGTGACCACCTAGAGGGGTGGGATAGGGGGGGTGGGAGGGAGATGAAAGAAGTAGGGGATATGGGAATATATGTAGACATATATCTGATTCACTTTGTTATACAACAGAAACTAATGCAAATTTGTAAAGCAATTATACCCTAATAAAGATTTTTTTTTTTAACTGTAAAATAAGAGAATATCTGAGACTTTACAGGTATGCCTAAAATAAGCCTTTGTTTCTATGAAAATATACAGGTAAGGATTGTAATGAAAAACCAAGAATTGGAGTTTAGACAGGAGCAAAACCCAAAAACTTAAGTAAGGCTGTATCACCTTATAATTTAGTATGAGGTCTCTGGAGCCAGTTACCTGCCACCTTTTTCTGCTCTTCAAAATAATAATAGTACCTTCTTTGTAAGGATAAGAGGGTTCAGTGCATTAGTATACATAAAATACTTAGAAATAAATGTTAGGTATTATTATAGAGAATAGAGCAGTAATTTAGTACCTAAGCCAAGTTCTACATATTCTTGAAAAACATGCTTTCAATATTAAAAATAATCTGGTAACAAATAAGTCCTTTCAAGTAACTAGATTTAGTTTGCAAATATGCATAACCCTCTAGTCTCTCCTCTGATCTTCCCACCACAACTCACAAGATCCACGTCAACCAAGTGGCCTTTTGTGGGAAAGTACTTTGAAAGTAGCAAAACACTACAAATATGAAAGGTAATGACAAGAATAACAACCCAAATTGCTTTGCATAGCTGTCCATTCCTCTCTGGCCTCTTCCCTTGCTACTCTCCCCATCCCTCACTAGACATCAGGCTTCCATTGGGTCCTGTGAACATTTTACTCTTCCCCATGCTTGGAAAGCTGCTTCCCAGCCACTGCCGTTATCACCAGTTGTTTATCCTTTAGGCTCTGCTTAAACACGATATACTCAGAGAAGCTTTCTTTCAGTCAGTGAGAGGTCCCTTGTTATATGCGTTCATATTTATTATATGTATGCTATATTTAGAATGAGTTATATGTGCAATGCCATTCTACTCTGCCAGACCTCAAGCACCTCAAAAGTGAGGTCTGTGTTCACTTTGCCCTGCACTTAGTAGGAACTAAAGAAAAAAATATTTGACCAAATGGGTGAATGAACCATCCATATAATCTGGTAACGAATAAAGTAAAATAAGATGTTAAGGAAAAAAGCTAGAATCCCCAAGTTTTCCAACAAAATCCTTTTATTTTTATGGACCTTAAAATAAAATCCCTAGTGGGTTTTGTGGGAAAAGAAAATGTTTTGGAAGTTAGCCCATAGTAAATAGCTGAAAAAGGAGACTGATGCTAGATTTTTCCATAAACATACTGATAAATTAAGTTGCTTCTGTGTACATATTTCTAACTTTGTGTAAATACACAATGAGGATGTTTTCCTTTCTTGTATCTTAGGATGACTCTAAATATTGTGTTTAAAAACAGTAATCATTTGATTACTAAATTAATTTTAGATTCTAAAACTGACCCCCTGGTCCTCAATCTCATCAAAACCTGAGTAGCAGTCTTTGCAACTATGCCAGACTCACCATACTCAGCAGATGCAGCAGCAACTGCCAGAGAATAAAGTAAGGATCCAGGTAACTTCTTTTGCTTTCTTTGTAGTCCAATGATAAAGTTGTAAATTTGGATGTTGTCCAAATTCAGAAGAAATAGCAAGATTGTTTATTTGAAATACTGCCTTGGGCCCAAATAGTGTCTTGAAAGAGAAATAAAACCATTTATCTAAGAGAGGACAGAAGGTACATTTTATCCTCAGCAAACCTTACAATAACAAGATGCAACCTGGGGAAAGATGAGAGTTGATGTACCTGGAGGGGAGTAATCCAAAACAGAGCTAGGCAATTGCTGTAAAGAAACTTGCAAACAATATCAGGGAATAAAACCTGGGGTAAGTAATGGGGAACAAATAGCAATAAGACAGTGCAGAGTCTGCAGAAAGTCAATCAGGAGAAAAGGCTGAGCTTCAAGGAAGTGAGAGGTCTCAGAGTTGAGCTCTGTGGCCACTCCTCTCCTCCACAATGACCATGGATCAACCAGCACCTCTTTTTCTTGCTCTCTCCTTTGTATCTCCATTTCATAAAGCACCCTGCACCTCCTCCCCATAGATGGGGAAAGTTACAGACAGTAAAGAGATGCAAATACGATGCAAGAGAGAAAGGTGGAGACAAATGGAAGCAGGATGAGAGAAGGAAAAAAATTCATTGATCTTTTATATATCATTTAGTCCTCATCATAATCTTAGGACGTTTTGTGATTGTTTTCACTTTACAGATGGGCACGTTGGCATTCAGGGAGATTAAATAACTTGCTCAGGTTCTCACAGCTGGTAAATTTCAACACCGTAATTCCAGCCTGAAGTCCATTCATCATTCATCATCTAATTTGGCTTCCTTTTACCCTCTTTTGATTGGGTCCTTTTCCCTTTTAAATGTGAAGTATATCTTCAAAAGACTCCCAGATACCTTTTGAATTGCAGACCTCAAGCCCTTCTTCAACTTCCTCTTTCTCCTTAAGCTAATCCCTTAAGCTTCCACTCTTAGAGTTTGTATGCTCCATCTAAAAAGTATCCTAAACCATTCCAGTGTCCTATCATCTATTTGGAAACATCACCATCTCCTGAGGCACAGCCTTCTGTAGAATTGTGTTTCAGGACACTCATCTGCTTAAGGAAGCCCACTCCAACTCAACTCAGGCATGCAGTCACTAACACAGCTCACTCCTGGTTTCTGTAACCATTTATCCTGCTCATGATCTTGCCTTGAGGGCAAGACCTGAAATTACAACTTTGGTTCAGGAGTCAGTATAGTTTTTCTGTGAAGGACCCGATAGTAAATACTTTTAGCTTTGAACTCCATACATTCTCTGTTCTATCTACTGAACTCTGTTTTTGTCAAAACAACCATTGACAATACATAAATGATGATGCTATTGAACCTAGAGGGCCATATAGCAGCATTTAGAGTATGCTGTTCTGAGCTGTTTAGGAGATAGAGACCAAAAAAAAAAAGCCAATGTAGTAAAACAGGAAGTTCAAATTTTCTGAGATGACAGAGAACAGTGAATGTGCATTTGTGGGTATAAGGGTAAGCCTGTATGTGACTAGGAGAGTCTCATCAAACAAGATTTAAATTCTAATAACTTCTAATTTTAAATTATAAATCTTTTAAAGTATAAATCATCTCATGTCACATTAACATTTCCCATTTTTTCTAATAGCCTAAAAATAACCCTAGGAGAGGACTGGGGATGGCTAAGTGAACACAGCCTGAAGGGTGCAAGTAGGCCACAGCTCGCCAGGAGGGAGTCCAGGAAAAAGTCTGGATCTGCCTAAGAGGCAAGAGACCATGGGCTGTGGGTGTGCAAGGAGAGGGGATTCAGAGCACCACCTAAACAAGCTCCAGAGATGGGCTTGAGCTGCGGCTATCAGTGCAAACACCAGAGACAGGCAAGAAACTCTAAGGCTGCTGCTCAGACACCAAGAAGCCTGTGTGCAAGCACAGGTCAATACAGACACCTCCCCTCCCAGGAGTCTGTGCAGCCCACCACTGCCAGGGTCCCGTGATCCAGGGACAACTTCCCCAGGAGAACACACAGTGCACCTGAGGCTGATGCAAAGCCACGCTGGCCTCTACTGCTGCAGGCTCGCCCCACTTTCCATACCTCTGCCTCCCCTGGCCTGACTGAGCCAGAGCCCCCTAGTCAGCAGCTACTTTAACCTCGTCCTTTCTGGGTGGGGAACAGGCCCTCAGGCGACCTACACACAGAAGCAGGCCCAAATCCAAAGCTGAACCCCAGGAGCTGTGGGAAAAAAAAAAGAGAAAGGGAAATTTCTCCCAGCAGCCTCAAGAGCAGCAGATTAAATCTCCACCATCAACTTGATATACCCTGCATCTCTGGAATACCTGAAAAGACAACAAATCATCCCACAATTGAGGCAGTGAACTGTGGGAGCAAATCTAGACTTGGGGTTTGTTTTCTGCATTTAATTTGTTTCTGGTTTTATGTTTATCTTAGTTTAGTATTTATAGCTTATTATCATGGGTAGATTTGTTTATTGATTTGGTTGCTCTCTTACTTTACTTTTTAAATATATATATATTTTTTCCTTTTTCTCATTTTGTGAGTGTGTATGTGTATGCCTCTGTGTGATTTTTGTCTGTATACCTTTGCTTTTGCCATTTGTCCAAGAGTTCTGTCTGTCAGATTTTTTGTTTTGTTTTGTTTTGAATAGATTTTAGTACTTGATATCATTGGTGGATTTGTTTTTTGGATTCGTTGCTCTCTTCTTTCTTTCTCTTATTTTTTTATTACTTTTTATTATTTTATTTTTAATAATACTTTTTATTTTTTATTTTAATAACATTATTATTTTTTTCTTTCTTTCTTTAATTTTTTTTTCTCCCTTTTCTTCTGAGCTGTGTGGCTGATCGAGTCTTTGTGCTCCAGCCGGGTGTCAGGCCTGACCCTCTGAATTGATGAGCAGAGTTCACGATACTGATTCCCAGAGACCTCCCAGCCCCACATAATATCAAACGGTGAAAGCCTTTCCAAAAATCTCCATCTCAATTCTAAGACCCAGCTCCACTCAATGACCAGCAAGTTACAGTGCTGGACACCCTATGCCAAACAACTGGCAAGACAGAAACACAAAACCGCCAATTAGTGGAGAGTCTGCCTAAAATCATAATAAGGTCACAGACACGCCAAAACACACCACCGGGCACGGTCCTCACCACCAGTAAAACAAGATCCAGACTCATCCACCAGAAAACAGGCACAAGTCCCCTCCACCAGGAAGCCTACACAACTCACTGAACCAAGCTTAGCCACTGGGGACAGACAAAAGAAACGAGAACTACGAACCTGCAGCCTGGAAAAGGAGACCCCAAACACAGTAAGTTAAGCAAAATGAGAAGACAGAGAAATATACAGCAGATGAAGGAGCAAGGTAAAAACCCACCAGAACAAAGAAATGAAGAGGAAATAGACAGTCTATCTGAAAAGGAATTCAGAGTAATGATAGTAAAGATGACCCAAAATCTTGGAAATAGAATGGAGAAAATACAAGAAACGTTTAACAAGGACCTAGAAGAGCAAACAAACAATGATGAATAGCACAATAAATGAAATTAAAAATTCTCTCAAAGGAATCATTAGCAGAATAACTAAGGCAGAAGAATGGATAAGTGACATGGAAGATAAAATAGTGGAAATAACTACCACAGAGCAGAATAAAGAAATAAATAATGAAAATAATTGAAAACTGTCTCAGAGACTTCTGGAACAACATTAAACCCACCAACATTTGAATTATAGGGGTCCCAGAAGAAGAAGAGAAAAAGAAAGGGACAGAGAAAATATTTTAAGAGATTATAGTTGAAAACTTCCCTAATATAGGAAAAGAAACAGTCAATCAAGTCCAGTAAGCACTAAGAGACACATGCAGGATAAATCCAAGGAGAAACACGCCCAGACACATATTAATCAAACTATCACAAATTAAATACAAAGAAAAAATATTAAAGTCATAAAGGGAAAAGCAACAAATAACATACAGGGGAATCCCCATAAGATTAACAGCTGATCTTTCAGCAGAAACTCTGCACGCCAGAAGGGAGTTGCAAGAAATATTTAAAGTGATGCAAGGGAAAAATCTACAATCAAGATTACTCTGCCCAGAAAGTATCTCATTCAGATTCAACAGAGAAATCAAAACCTTACAGACAAGCAAAAGCTAAGAGAATTCAGCATCACCAGACCAGCTTTACAACAAATGTTAAAGGAACTTCTCTAGGCAGGAAACACCAGAGAAGGAAAAGACTTACAATAACAAATGCAGAGCTTCCCTGGTGGTGCAGGGGCTGAGAGTCCACCTGCTGATGCAAGGGACACAGGTTTGTGCCCCGGTCCGGGAAGATCCCACATGCCGTGGAGCAGCTGGGCCCGTGAGCCATGGCTGCTGAGCCTGCGCATCTGGAGCCTGTGCTCTGCAATGGAAGAGGCCACAACAGTGAGAGGTCCGTGTACCACAAAAAAAAAAAAGCAAAACAATTAAGAAAATGGTTATAGGAACATACGTAACGATAATTACCTTAAATGTAAATGGATTAAATGATCCAACCAAAAGACATAGACTGGCTGAAAGTATAGAAAAACAAGATCCATATATATGTTGTCTACAAGAGACCCACTTCAGACCTATGGACTCATACAGACTGAAACTGAGGGGATGGATAAAAGATATTCCATGCAAATGAAAATCAAAAGAAAACTGGAGTAGCAATTCTCATATCAGACAAAATAGACTTTAAAATAAAGACTATTACAAGAGAGAAAGAAGGACACTACATAATGATCAAGTGATCAATCCATGAAGAAGATATAACAATTGCAAATACTTATGCAGCCAACATAGGAGCACCTCAATGCATAAGGCAAATGTTAACAGCTATAAAAGAGTAAATTGATAGTAACACAAAAATAGTAGAGGACATTAACACACCAGTTTCACCAATGGACAGATCATCCAAAATGAAAATAAACAAGGAAACACAATCTTTAAATGATATATTTTAAAAAGTGGACTCAACTGATATTTATAGGACATTCCATCCAAAATAACAGAATACACTTTCTTCTCAAGTGCCCATGGAACACTCTCCAGGAGAGATCATACCTTGGGTCACAAGTCAAGCCTTTGTAAATTTAAGAAAATTGAAATCGTATCAAGTATCTTTTCCAAGCACAATGCTATGGAACTAGATATCAATTACAGGGAAAAAAACTGGAAACAATACAAACACATGGAGGCTAAACAATATGTTACTAAATAACCAAGAGATCACTAAAGAACCAAAGAGGAAATCAAAAAAATACCTAGAAAAAATGACAATGAAAACACAGGGAACCAAAGCCTATGGGATGCAGCAAAAGCAGTTCTAAGAGGGAAGTTTATAGCAATACAATCCTACCTCAAGAAACAAGAATCATCTTAAATAAACAACCTAACCTTACACCTAAAGCAATTAGAGAAAGAAGAACAAAAAAACCCCAAAGTTAGCAGAAGGAAAGAAATCATAAAGAGCAGATCAGAAATAAATGAAAAAGAAATGAAGGAAACGATAGCAAAGAGCAGTAAAACTGAAATCTGGTTCTTTGAGAAGATAAACAAAATTGATAAACCATTAGCCAGACTCATCAAGGAAAAAAGGGAGAAGACTCAAATCAACAGAGTTAGAACTGAAAAAGGAGAAGTAACAACTGACACTGCAGAAATACAAAAGATCATGAGAGATTACTACAAGCAACTCTATGCCAATAAAAGGGACAGCTAGGAAGAAATGGACAAATTCTTAGAAAAGCACAATTTTCCAAGGCTAAACCAGGAAGAAATAGAAAATATAAACAGACCAATCACAAGCACTGAAATTGAAACTGTGATTGAAAATCTCGAACAAACAAAAGAACAGGACCTTAGGGCTTCACAGATGAATTCAATCAAATATTTAGAGAAGAGCTAACACTCATCCTTCTCAAACCTTCAATAAGTTGCATAGGAAGGTACACTCCCAAACTCATTCTGCCAGTTCACCATCACCCTGATACAAAAACCATACAAAGATATTATTAAAAAAAGAAAATTACAGACCTATATCCCTGATGAATATAGATGCAAAAATCTCAACACAATACTGACAAACAAATTCCAACAACATTTTAAGAGGATCATATACCACGATCAAGTGGGATTTATCCCAGGGATGCAAGGATTCTACAATACACACAAATCAAAAAATGTGATACACCATATTAACAAATTGAAGAATAAAATCCATATATCAATAGATGCAGAAAAATCTTTTGACAAAATTCAACAATAATTTATGATAAAAACTCTCCAGAAAGTGGGAATAGAGAGAACCTACCTCAACATAATAAATCCCATATATGACAAACACACAGGAAACATCATTCTCAATGGTGAAAAACTGAAACCATTTCCCCTAAAATCAGAACAAGACAAAGGCATCCTTTCTCGCCACTATTATTCAACATAGTTTTTTAAGTCTTAGCCATGGCAATCAGAGATGAAAAAGAAATAAAAGGAATACAATTTGGAACAGAAGAAGTAAAACTGTCACTGTTTGCAGATGACATGATACTATACATAGAAAATCCTAAAGATGCCACCAGAAAACCACTAGAGCTAACCAATGAATTTTTTTAAATTGCAGGATACAAAATTAATGCACAGAAATTTCTTGCATTCCTGTACACTAACAATGAAATATAAGAAAGAGAAATTAAGGAAACAGTTCCATTGCAAGGAAAAGAATAAAATACCTAGGAATAAACTTTCCTAAGGAAGTAAAAGACCTGTGCTCAGAAAACTATAAGACACTGATGAAAGAAATCAAAGATGACACAAACAGATGGAGTGATATACCATGTTCTTGGATTGGAAGAATCAATATTGTGAAAATGAATGTATTACCCAAAGCATTCTACAGATTCAATGCAATCCCTATCAAATTATCAATGGCATTTTTCACAGAACTAAAACAAAATATCTTAAAATTTGCATGGAGACACAAAAGATCCCCAATAGCCAAAGCAATCTTGAGGGAAAAAATTGGAGCTGGAGGAATCAGACTCCCTGACTTCAGACTATACAACAAAGCTACAATAATCAAGACAATATGGTACTGGCACAAAAACAGATATACAGATCAATGGAACCAGATAGAAAGCCCACAGATAAGCCCATGCACCTATGGTCACCCAATCTATGACAAAGGAGGCAAAGACATACCATGGAGAAAAAACAGTCTCTTCAATATGTGGTGCTGGGGAAACTGGACAGCTGCATGTAAAAGAAAGAAATTAGAACACTCCGTAACACCATACACAAAAATAAACTCAAAATGGATTAAAGACCTAAATCTAAGACCAGACACTATAAAACTCTTAGAGGAAAACATAGGAAGATCACTCTTTGACATAAACCACTGCAAGATCTTTTTTGACCCACCTCCTAGAGTAAATGAAATAAAAACAAAAATAAACAAAGGAGACCTAATGAAACTTAAAATATTTTGCACAGCAAAGGAAACCATAGACAAGACAAAAAGACAACCCTCAGAATGGAAGAAAATATTTGGAAACAAATCAATGGACAAAGGATTAATCTCTCAAATGTATGAACAGCACATGCAGCTCAATATTAAAAAAACAAACAACCCAATCAAAAAATGGGCAGAAGACCTAAATAGATATTTCTCTAAAGAAGACATCCAGATGGCCAACAAACAAATGAAAAGATGCTCAACATCACTAATTATTAGAGAAATGTAAATCAAAACTACAATGAGGTATCACCTCACATCAGTCAGAATGGCCAACATCAAAAGATCGACAAACAGTAAATGCTGGAGAGGGCATGGAGAAAAGGGAACCCTCATACATTGTTGGTGGGAATTTAAACTGATACAGCCACTATGGAGAACAGTATCGAGGTTCCTTAAAAAACTAAAAATAGAACTACCATATGACCCAGCAATCCCACTACTGGGCATATACCCTGAGAAAACCGTAATTCAAAAAGACACATGCACCCCAATATTCATTGCAGCGCTATTTACAATAGCCACATCATGGAAACAACCTAAATGCCCATCAACAGACAAATGGATAAAGAAGAAGTGCTACATATATACAATGGAATATTACTCAGCCATAAAAAGGAATGGATTGGGGTCATTTGTAGAAATGTGGAAGGACATAGAGACTGTCATACAGAGTGAAGTAAGTCAGAAATAGAAAAACAAATATGTATATTAACGCATATATGTGGAATCCAGAAAAATGGTACAGATGAATCAGTTTGCAAGGCGGAAATAGAGACACAGGTGTAGAGAACAAGCATACAGATTCCCTGGTGGGAAAGCGGGGGTGGGATGAATTGAGAGATTGGGATTGACGTATATACACTAATATGTATAAAATAGATAACTAATGAGAACCTGTTCTATAGTGCATAGAACTCTACTTCACTTTGCTGTACAGTAGAAACTAACACAACATTGTAAAACAACAATTAAAAAAATAAAAGAATACAAACTTTCAGTTATAAGATGAATAAGTTCTGGGGATCTATTGTATGGCATGTGACTATAGTTAACTATACTCTATTGTATACATGGAAGTTGTTAAGAGAGTAGATCTTAAATGTTCTTACCACATAGACAAACGAATGATAATTTTTTTGATGGTATGAGAGGATGGATATATTAATTAATCTTATTGAGGTAATCATTTCACCACAATATATACTTTTATCAAATTATCACATTGTACACCTTAAATTTACAAAATGTTGTATGTCAACTATATATCAATAAAACCGGTAAAAGTTTAAAATAAATTCAATACAAGAAGCAATTACTTAATGTTTGGGAGTATTAGACACCGCCTTCTCTCCTACTAGCTTAGCTATTCCCTATGTCACCATCCCTTGTCAGCCACTGTCCCCACCTAAGCAGACTATTAGATCTTACTGAAGTTTCTAAGATTACTGAACATTTTGAGAATATTTACAAAGTTTAATGGTATTGTCCCTACAGCAGCTTTAACAAGTGTTCTTCCAACTTCTATTTAGAAAAACTTCCAAGGCAAAGATATGGACATATTAGCAGGCAGGAACTACTTATGTTGGATATTACTCAGCGACTCATTCATTCATTTAATCAACTTTTTTTTTTTACATTTATATGTGCTAAATGAAAATGAATAAGACATTTCCCTTATCAAATATTCACTTAAACTAAGGGAGACTTATAAGTAATTAAAAGTTAAATTTTTTCATAAAAGCCACTATAAAAGTTTATGTGGGATACTAGCTACAAAACTTCACTTTGGTATCTCTTGTAGATGCAGATGATAGCAAGAATTCTCCCTTTTAATTAAAAAAGGAGGAAATAAGAATGAAATAAAATAATCGTGCCAAATAGTTTCTCATCAACCTTACTTGACATCAACCCTACTCAGTGGATTAACATTAAAACAATGTGTCAATCAGATGGAGGCTTGATGAGACTTTTAAGCTGCTTCCGAGACCAAATGTTGGCAGGGCCTCTTACAAGCACCATTCAAGGGATGCAATTTGATTACTGGATTTTTCTGGAAAGCATATATCTATATCTTGACTGTTACAATAGTTACATCAGACTATCTAAGCTTCCTGCCATTAAACATTCAAATACTGTAATTAATTCCCCTTGTTGATTTCATGCTTAACCAATAACCTTCCGATAATTTGGCTTTCTGAGTAGCTTGCTTATGGTGATTGAAGGTAAAGCTCAGTCTGGTGCTATTATCTATTCTCTTGAGCAGCTATACCTTTCACTGTAATTTAAGAGTCTGGTATTCTGATTGATGCATCAGTCTTCTCAGAGCTTTGTTATCAAAAGCTGCTGTCCCACAGGGAGACCACCTCTGGAACACTGTGACAGGAACAGCTTTTGAATATGAAAACCTAAGTTCCAAATCTTGTACAGTAGGGAGTTCCTTGAAGAAGTACAAGGAGGACTGTGGAGTTAAGGGTTCCACCACTGAGAGTTACCTGAGAGAGACTTGGAAACAAAAGCTCTTGCTCATCTGACAACAGAAGCAGGTTTGTAGGCTTACCAAAATGTAGATAATGGAATCTTATCAATGTCTCCTGGGCACTCTTCTGTGTATCATCCTCTTCAATACTGTGGGCAATGTAAATAATTACTGGAACTTTTTTGATTCCTGAAATTTCCTGATTTCTTAAAATCTACTAGTGATTTTCTTTACCTTACTAGACTTTCCAACAACTTTCATTAGCTAATTTTTACTTGAAATGCCTTGTGAATTCTCTTCTTTTTTAATTGAAATAACATTGATTTATAACATTATATAAGTTCCATGTATACAATATATTTCAACTTCTCTATACACTACAGTACTCTGATACCAAAAGTTTAGTTTCCATCCATCACTAGGAGTGGACCAACCCCCTTTACCTTTTCCACATCCCCTTCCCCTCTGGTAACCACTACTCTGTACCTATTTGTTCAGTTTTGTTTGGTTTGGTTTGTTCACTTAATGTTTCTTATTCCATTTATGGGTATTCCATTTATGGGTATTCCATTTATGGAATACCCATAATAAATTTTTTCCTATATTCCATTTATGGGTAAAATTTTGAAAGAAAAAAAGTAGAACCATTGCACAGTTAGCTATTAACTTTCTTGTATTTGCTGTATGTAAGCAGTGGGGAAGCCAGCAAGAAACAAGTTAATTGTTTCTCCCAAATACTAAAAAAAACTCAGGAACTGGAGGGCCCAGTTATTTCTCAATGTGATGGAATACGATGAGATCATAAATAGGAGAATAGATTGAAAATTTGCATAAAGAGTTGTTAGAAACCAGATCCCCTCTCCCACCCGAGTGAAGAATAGAGTTTATTTCCTCCAAGATCTCTGGCTACTCCTGACTCCTATGGAAGAAACTGGAGGGTTCCTATCAAGAAAAATTACTCACTCTTACATTTAGAGGTGATTCAACAAAGATCCAATTCTCCACCCATGTATTCACTGGGAGGCCTATGAATCAAGAAGCTCTTTCAAAGCATAGAGATCTTACAATAAACTTATTTTAAAGCAATTCATTTTTTATTTTAAATAGGTATGTTGCCTAAATAGCTCAGGAAAGTCTCTAACGTAAAAGACAGACTGAAGCAAAAAGGAAAATAAATAAGTAAGAAACAGAAAATATACACAGTAGGAGATAACTTCAAAAATTATTCTATATATTTTCAGAAAGATATATATAAAGTCAAAAGAATATACTATTTTTTAAAATATACTATTTTTTAAAGAGGAACACAGCATAAAAACGGAGCTCTTGAATTAAGAATTATGAGTGTAATCTAAAATGGTCACTAGGGGACTGGAAGATAAACTTGAAGAAAACTCCTGAAAATAAGAAAATAATAAAAAGAAATGGAAGCCAGATGAGAAAATTAATGACTCAACTCAACCATCTAAGTCATATAAGAATTCCAGAAAGAGAGAGATAGATACAAGAAAATTTCCTTAACTGGGACATGTTTTTCAGAATGAAAGAAGCACAAAATACCCAACATAATAAGTGAAAACAACACACAAAGATTCTCAACCAGGTACACCATTGTGAAATTTCAGAATACAACTGTCAAAGAAGATTCTAAAGATTCCTGAGACATATATATATGTATATATGTATATATATATATATATATATACACACACACACAGACACACACACACATAAATATATATTATTGGCAACATCAGAAATTATGAGGGCATTGGATTTTTCAACCCCAACAACACTGGAAGCTGAAAGACGCTTAAGTATTGTCTTCAGACTTCTGAGGAAAAGTTATTTCAAAACTCTGAAATTCTATACCCAGCCAAACTATTAAACAAGTATATACACAGAATTACAGCATTATCAGATTTAAATGTTTTCATCTCCTGTGTGTCCTTTGACATAAAACCACTAAAGGTTGTACTTCACTAACACAAACAGAAAACTAAGGAGAAAAGAGGGAAAAATAACTACTTAAAGTAGAAGAAAATAAAGAGAAGTTCCAAGATAGCAAGAATGAGAAGTTCCAAGACAACAGACATGAATAATTCCCAACCAATGAATAACAATTAATACAGGAAAATGACAGACTCCAGAAGTGATGTCTGCAAGAAAAAAATAAAACTGATATGTTATTACATCTGATCATACAGAGAGAAGCTTTATATTTCTGTCAGAGAACTTCAAAGACTAGGCTCATGAAAACTTAATAAAACAAACAAACAAGACAAGTAGCTCCAAGAAAAATATATGAATAAGAAAGAGAGAATAATCATAGTAAATTATGCAGTTTAACAATAAATATTTTAACTATAATAAACACAGAATACTGAGGATTCAAATTTTATGATATAAATATGTTGATATAACTGATGGAATTTGAAGTATTTCTGATTGTTGAAAGACAAGAAAGATAAATCCAAATATATTATAAGGAGTCAATAGAATACACCTAGAATCAGCAAAAAATAAAGTCAAGGTATAAGATATAGTAAGTTAGATAGGTTACATGGAGGTAACTATGAAGAAAAATATAATAATTGAAAGTTGTCTCAGGGAAATTGAATATGGGGGTGGGGAAAGCAAATCTTTTTTAAAATTTTTAGTTCATATATTATTATTTGAAATTTCCAGTTATGCACAGGTATTGAATTGATACAATAAATATTTAATTAAAAGGAAAGAAAACAGTTGAGAAGAAAGAAAAATATTGTATGTAATTTCCCATTCATTGATAACCACTCTATTTTGGTATGAATTCTTTCAGTCAATTTTGTTCTATGTATAAATGCTAACATATATTTTGACAAAGTGATAACAGTAAGCAATTTTTTCCAATTATAAAAATATGAACATATTCCATACCAAACAAATTTCTTCTACATTTGCAGTGAGTGTACATCATTCCATTTTAGGAATACACCACAATTTATTTAATCAACCTCTATATTTGGAAATTTGGGTATCAGTATACTTTATTTATTAAAAGAATAAGATTCCTCCCCCCTTCTCCAACCAATTTCTCTCCCATGTGGAGGTGATATCAACCCTGTTGAAAATATGTGAATATTCATTGGTTTTTGGTATACATTACCAAATTCTCCTCTTCAAAGTCATTATCAATTTCAGGTTTCATCAGCCACATGTAAAAGTAAGTTTCTCCACTTCACAAGCAACCATAGTGTTTATAAAATAATTACATAAAATTTTCTAAATAGAAGTTTCTCAATGAAAATCTTAAAATTACTTATTCACTTATAAATATACCTTAGCACCAAATGCTAGGAATGAAAATATTTACTTGTTTCAGAATTTGTCTAACCATTAAGGGACAATGGTTCATTTCAAAACATTCAAACAATTTATATTTAAAAAGTATACTTCTAAGTGTCATCATGATCCTCACTATAATTTAGATTGCTTTCAAGTCAATTTGTTATTGATTCAACCAGAAGGTCAATTATATCCTGTAGTTCTTCTTCAGTTCTCAAATTATTGACCCAGTAAAATCAATTTGTAATCAGACAAATTTTAAAAAGTGCTTTCTCTCCATAAATATAATGGTAGCTTTTGAACTGTTGTGAGTTCTCCCAGACTTCATGGTTATCTGAGCCTTACACTGTTTTTATCTACAGCAATTATATTTTATTGATGTATATCTTGTGTTTGACAAAGGACTTGAAAGAATTACGTAGAACACTCCAACCCTGCACTAGGTTTGATAGCTTAGTATTAGGTAAGAGCCATATGAAACTGTCATTTTTAAAGTCAAAATGATTAAATATTAACAATTCCATACAATTCAATCCAATAGTTTTGTGTCCTTTTATATACCCTAGAAAAGAAATGAGTGTTTATGAAGTATTAGGACTGCCTAGGCCCTGCCACATAGATTTTAAATATTCTGTTGAGATGTTTACTCTTTATAAGGAAGCAACAGCCAAGCTGACCTAATCATAGAAGATTAGATTAAGTTATTTACTTACAGATTGATACAAATACTGCACTGCTTCCCTCCTCCAAGTTAGGAAAGTAGTCAAACCCAACATTGTGTCATGAAGAGAAATATTGGAGCAGAAGTCAGGGGACCCGAATTGCATTCCAGGCTTTTTCATTTCCTGCCTGTGTGAGTTTGAGCCAGGCACCACTGCTTAGTCATTCTTTGGGTCTCAGTAACAATTTTGATATTAGCTTCCCAGGGAGGCCTTCCCTGAGTATCACTAAAATTGAGGTCTCCATAGCACCCTCTGCTTTCCCTTTTGTAAAAGCATTTATCACACTAAAAACCATTTATTTAATGTCAGTGTTTCTCTCTAAAGAAGCATGAGGGCCAGGAGATGGTTGTCTTGTTTATTCCTTTATCCCTGGTACCTAACACAATGCCTGACACACAGTAAATGACCTATGTGCATTTGTTCAATGAATAAGTGAATGAAATGAACTTAATAATTCAAAGTCTCAGTTCCATCACTTATAAAGGGCAAATAATAGTGCCTGCTCTGCCACTCCCAGGCTTGCTATGGTGTTGAGACAAGGTTATTGGGTAGACTCAAGTGAGACAGAGGGTACACATTTCACCTCTCCATTATGAGACCTCTCCCAAAATCCAAGAGGGTTAGTGTGTGTGAATGTGTGTCATAAGCTTCAGCGCTCTCTCCAGTCAGAAATGGCTATTAGCTTTCATATAAGTAGAGATTTTATCATATCCACAATATAAAGATTTCATTAAGGTGTCCTTCCACTGGTCTAGGCTTCTCATGACTACCTACACATATTTGCTTTTTCCCAATTCATTACATGTACCATTTCACCCCAATCTCCTAACCTCTACCCACTTTGATTATTTGTTTTCACTCACTGGGAACACATGCAAATCATAAAGATCCTATATCAAGTAGAATTCAGAGAGAAAAACAGAAGCCATTCTAAGTATTCCAAGTAGAAGGGGTTTAATACAGAATTAGAGGCTTATTCATCCATTGGAAGTTAAGAACAAAGGCCAGAAGAGTAGCTACCAAAGATCCTTGCTGCTTGCAACACCGAAGTGGGAAATTCTCAAAAATTTCCCCACAAGTTTTGCAAACGTCAAGAGTCTCCAGGAAGCAACCACCAAGGGTTCCAGTGGTGTACACCACCAGCGATACACAGGATCTTAGCAAACAAGCTGCTGAAAAACTCATGCAGCTGCTCACAAGTCTGCCTATAATTTCTCCAGGAAATAATGGCTTCTCCTAATGCAACTTTAAATCCCATGAAGACAGAAATAAAACTGCTGCAATTAGATCAATTAGGAAAGAGTAGTCACTCTTATTTCTACCTCTTGTTTCCCATTTCCTCATATTTTGGCAGTGGAAGAAATGGTTTCATACATAAGTCACTGAATATAAACAGCATATTAGATAACACTACAGTTCTGCAAGGTGTTGTTACACCACCTGAGCTGTAACTGTGTCTTCAGAAGTCGCTGTCAGTTAAGAGGGTACATATAAGTCCTGTGAATCCTGTAGGTATGAATCCAATACCTTTTTACATCTCTTATATCAACTTTATTTGGAATGCTATAACATAGTGAATAAAATATGGAGGGTTTTCTATCCCTCCCCAGAAGCATGTGTGTTTTGCTTCTGTCCCTCCACCAATGGCTTTGGGGATGAAAGGATGTGTCATTCTAAATTTCCCCCCCTCCCCCGCGCCGACCAAGGGTCCTAAGGCTGTTTCTTAGTAGTAAAGAGTCAGGGAAGCAGGTGTTTTTTCCTACCTGTCTCCCCTGATCAGCTGGTCACTTCCGACACATCTGCATCTCCAAAGTGGGGCCTCTTTCTGTTATTTAGGGCAGTGATTTTTATGTTTTATTAACTGCTGCATTTCTAGCACCTAGAAGTCTGCCTGACTGGTACATGGTGATACTTGATTGTGATGATTGGATGGACACATATTAAATAAGAAAGAAAGCCGTTAACTCAAATGATACAATTAAAATCCAAAAAATTACCTAAAATGCTTAGACAATCTGGCAATTTTCTCTCTTTTAATAAGATGTTCTTTTGATCTTTCCTCACATATAAATGTTCTTACCAGCCTATTCAAAATATATTATTCCTTTAGGGACGCACTTAAGTTGAAAGCATTCACTGATGGCTCAGACCATGTACTGTCACTGTTGTTTTCATCAGAAACACAAAATTAGAGACTTATTCACCATGGCAGAACTTGGATATTTGTTCTAAGGCAGATCTGGATTTAAATCTCAGATCTTCTATGTGCTACTTATGTGACTGTGGCTAAATCAACCTTTTTTACCCTGTTTTCCTATCTGTGTGATTGGGGTAACTACAATATCTACCAGTGTAACTATGATAGCTACCTTAGAAATTGTGCATATGTATACATACATGTGTGCACGTGCATAAGAGCTCATACAGTATTTATCAGTAATTAATAATAAGCAATAATTTTTATTTATCATGCTTTTATTTTTGATTGTTTCATGTGATCATATCCTATCACTGTGACAAAACTGTAAACTCTCTAGGATCAAAAAGATGGTTTTGAGATTTGAGTCCCCTTAGCAGGAAAATAATATGCACTAGGTTCATAATTCCTTTACAAGTGAATCATACTGAATATGGAAATGTTAACATAGAGGGCAAAAGTATTTCCTTTTGTATTTTTTTCTCCATTTCTATTCCACAGAGTTCCCCCCGACCCCTTTCCCATTTTTTATTACACCACCCATTACCTGGATTAGAATCTGGTTGAGAAACATTTGATTAATCTTAGCAGAAACAGAACTAGCCCCCAGGGAATCAAATTCCTTCCATTCCACACACTCTTCCTTAGTCCCCTCTATACACAAGACATAGTGCAGGACACAAGCATGATCCAGACACGTTCCCTGCACTTGAAAACCTTGGACATTGGGAATCATCAAAAGCTTGGGTCTGAGACAACCTGACTTTGCCTGGAAGAACAGGAAATCTAAATTGTAACAAAGAGCTGATACCGGGTACTCCCCTAAAACAACATTTCATTGTTCTGTTTTCTTGCCTTTTGTAAATAATGACAATATCATACGTTGACATGGTGATTCCAGTAACTGAAGGCATATTTGCATGTTTTACCTCATTTTATCTTTGCTTCATCCCTGTTGGGTGGAACAAATACTGTATTTTAATGTAATGAATGATAAAACCAAAGCTTAGAAAGGTTACATTTCTTTAAATGAATCAAACAGGTTATTATTTGTATGACGTGGAGCCTTATTTAAAGTCTTCTGACTACTTAATTTATGTTCTTTTCCCAGAAATGTGACAATAAGAAATTATTTCAAACCCTGGATTATAGAAGGAAGAAAAGGGAGTGTGCAAATAAGTGGTAAGTGTGGGTATCAAGAGATACAGTGCTGCCAGTGACCATGACCTAGCTGGGGGAGGGTCTGGTGTAATAAAATGAACACAAGAACTAATGTCAGAAGACCACTTATTATCTATTTCACTTCAGATAAGAAAATAAACTGCCCTGACCACCACACACTTATTAGGCTGGCCAAAATCTAGAACACTGACAACATCAAATGCTAGCAAGGATGTAGAGCAACGGGAACTCTCATACATTGTTGGTACGAATGCAAAATGGTACAGTCACTTTGGAACACAGTTTGGCTGTTTCTTGCAAAACTAAACATATGTTTGCCATATGATACAGGAATCATGCCCCTTGGTATTTACCCAAGGGAGTTAAAACATATGTCCACACAAAAACCTGCACACGGATGTTTATAGCAGCTTTATTCATAATTGCCAAAACCTGAAAGCAACCAAGATGCTCTTCAGTAGGTCAATGGATAACAAATTGTAGTGCATCCAGAAAAAGTAATATTATTAAGCACTAAAAAAAAGTGAGCTATCAAGCTATGAAAAACATGAAAGCACTTTAAATGCCTATTATTATCATTTTATTTATTTATTTATTTTTTGCAGTACACGGGCTTCTCACTATTGTGGCCTCTCCCGTTGCAGAGCACAGGCTCCGGACGCGCAGGCTCAGCGGCCATGGCTCACGGGCCTAGCTGCTCCGCAGCATGTGGGATCTTCCCGGACTGGGGCACGAACCCACATCCCCTGCATCAGCAGGCAGACTCTCAACCACTGCACCACCAGGGAAGCCCCTAAATGCCTATTATTAAGTGAAAGAACCCCATCTGAAATGACTACATACTGTATGATTCCAACTATATGACATTACTGAAAAGGCAAAACTATGGAGACAATAAAAAGATCATAGATACAGAGAACAGACTGGTGGTCGTTTGTTGTTGTTACTGTTGTTTTTCATACCTGCACCCATCTCAGGATTGCCCTTGGCTGATGGGAGCTACCTAGCCCAGAGTTGTTTAAAAGGTTCCATCTGCTTCTTCCAGGGAATCAGTCAATTCTCAATTCTTATAATGGAGAATTGTATTTAAAAACCAAATTCTGAGTACTGGGAGTGCTCATTTCTGGGGAGTGACTGCTTCTAGGGTCTCTCAGTGAACAGAGCTAGGAACTATGTATATGGATAATAACTCATGCATACATGTATACATATCTATATTCATTTATGACTCTATCTTATACATATTTTTTAAATACCCATGTGCTTTATTGATAACTCCAACCCAGCACACCACAAGGTTCATTCTCACCTTCAACTCTATCATGATTTGTAATTTATTTCTCAGACAATTAAGAAATATAGCTCTTATTATCTATAGTATATTTACTTTTCTGTTCAACCCTAGTATACATATAATTTCAGAGTTGTTAATGCATACCCCTCTGAGAAATGAGTTTACTAACTAGAGTACAGCATTTGTGGACAGTTTTTTTGTCTTTAACCTTCAGTTTCCAGTCAAAACACTGTTTCCAAAGTTATTTAGGTTGGTTCCTTTGTTTCTGACTTTCTTCAGTTGGTTATGGTAGTCACTTGTAACAGAGTTAGAATCTTTTGTCATAGTCTTCATTTCATTTTAGGTTCCTTTCCACAATCTGGTAAATAGTTTACAATTTTCATATAGTAAATGTCACTCAATGTGACACATAGTTCTATAGGCTTAACCAATGCAATGAGTTGTGTACCATTACCACAGTTCCATACAGAACAGCTCCATTATCCCCCAAATTCCCACACACTTCCTCTTTATAGTCAACTCCTATTCCCTAGCCCAACCCCAGGCAATCACAGATCTACATTTCGTGTTTAGCTTCTTTCACTTATCATAATGATTTCTGAGATGTATCCATGTGATTTTATATATCAGTAGTTACTTTGTTTTTATTGTGGAGTACTATTGAAATTATACAATTTGTTTGAACATTTATATGTTGGTGGACATTTGAACTGCTTTCCATTTTTACTACTATAAAGTTGTTATGCACATTCATGTACAGGTCTTTGTGTGGACATATGTTATCATTGCTCTTGAATAAATTATTAGGAGTGAGATTGCTGAATCACGTGGTAGGTAAATCTTTCATTTTTCAGCAGTTTTCCAAAGTGGCTGTACTATTTTGCATTTTTAATAAATCTCTTAAAAATTGTATTCAATCTATGTAAAATAAAAAAATTACCCTTATCTCCCCCCTCACCCCCTACCTCTGGCAACTACCAATCTGTGAGTTTGGTTTTTGTTTTGTTTTGTTTAGTTTAGATTCTACATAAAAGAGAGGTCATACAGTATTTTTTTGGTCTTATTTCACTTAACAAAATGCCTTCAAAGTCCATCCACGTTATTGCAGATGGCAAGATTTCATTCTTTTTTATGGCTGAATAATATTCCCTTGTATATATATCACTATTTCTTTATCTATTCATCCATTTATACACCATTAGGTTGTTTCCATATCTTGGCTATTGTAAACAATGTTGTAATAATGAGGGTGGGAATATATTTTTAAATTAGTTGTTTGTTTTTCTTTAGATAAATATCTAAAAATGGAATAGTTGGAATATATGGTAGTTCTATTTTTAATTTTTTGAGAAAAATTCATACTGTTTTTCATATTGGCTGCACCAATTTAAATTCCCACCAACAGTACATTAAGTTTCCCTTTTCTCCACATCCTTGCCAACACTCATTATTTCTTGTCTTTTAGATAATGGCCATTCTAATAGGTATGATGTGATATCTCATTGTGGTTTTGATTTGTATTTCCCTGATAATTAATGATGCTGATAATTTTTCATGTACCTATTGTTCATCTGTATGCCTTCTCTGGAAATATGTCTATTTAGATCTATTTTCAAATTGGATTGTTTGTTTGTTTGTGCTATTGAGTTGTATGAGTTCTTTATATATTTCAGATATTATCCTCTTATCAGATATATGATTTGCAAATATTTTCTCCCATTTAGTAGGTTGAATTTTCATTGTGGTCATGGTTTCCTTTGCTGTGCAAAAGAAAAAATATATCTATGTCTAGACATAGATAGATAGATAAAAGATACCTATCTGTCAAGTGGCTTTAATGAGACTCTCTGGATTACATATCACTTTCTGCAAACCACTGGAATCAAATGGAGTACAAACTGGAAGCTGTGTTTTTTAACAAGCTTAATTCTGTTTCATTGTCCTATGAGGAGTGAGATACAAAAGGCCAATAATCCTTCTGATGTTATTAGCAAATGTGGCAATGTGGAAACACAATGTCATGCTCTGAGCAGATAGAAGGTCCAAGTGTGTGTATGTGTGTGTGTGTGTGTGTGTAAGAGAGAGAGAGACAGACAGACAGACAGAGAGACAGAGAAAGAAAGAGAGAGAGAGAGAAAGGAAGTCTGGAAAATGACAAGCATAGAAATTCTTTTTTCTTAGTAAACACCTGGTGAAGGGCAATTTAGCCTCCTGATATGAATTTTATACCTTATCACTTCTTCTGGACTCTCTCTCTACTAATTGACCCATTTTCTTCTGTATATTCAAATTCTTTTCCTGTAGCATATAAACAATAATCATCTCTCCTTTTAAAGACAAATTAAGGTCTGCCATTGACCTCATAACTCATATCTCCCTTTTTTCAGAAGTACTTTTCTGGGAAGAGTATTTTCTCTTTCCATGTGAAGAAAAAATTAGTGGTTCTTAGGAATTGGTGGGGGGAGCAAGGGATGAATAGGCAGAGGACAGAGGATTTTTAGGGCAGTGAAAATATTCTGTATATTTTTACCATGGAAACATGCCACTGTACATTTGTCCAAACGCATAGAATGTACAACATCAAAAATAAACCCTAATGTAGATTATGGATTTTGGGTGATTATGGTTTGTCAGTGCTGTGGATCTCAGTTTTGTCCTCTCAACTGCGAAGAGGATGATGACAATAAATGCATGCATTACACCTCACAGGCTTGTTATAGTGATCCAACGGTGTAATGTGTGTTAAAAGCATAAATATAAGCTAATGGATTTGATATCTCTAAGCACGTTAGCCATTGTCATCATGACTTGGCATAGCTTGGGCCCGATATCATAAATGTTATGAAAGTACAACTAAGGCTCAGATACTGCCTCTTGCTGCCAGTGCAAACCCAGTTCCAAGGTCAGAACATAAAAATAGTGGGAGAAAAAAAAATCCAGAACAATATAACAGCAGCAAAACGAAAATTGTGTCAGACTGACCTGGAATAGAATTCTGGTTCAGGGATATGTGAAACAGGTGTTCTGGAGAAAGTTCTTAAACTTCTTTCAAAGTTTTAGTATCTTTGAAGATGGAGATAAGACATCCTGTTTTAGTATTCTTGACAGAACTTAGTGAGAAACATAAATGAAATGTTTAATATTCTGCCACATATAGATATTTGAAATATATTACTTTATTATTCCAGTCCAAATTGGGAGACTGGGATTGACAAATACACACCACTGTATGGAAAATAGATAACTAATTCCAGTTTCTTTTCATTTATATATTTGTCAAACCTTATTTTAATATCTGCTATTTGCCAGATTTAATGCAAAACACAGGGGACACTGGCCTTTTCTCTCCTCTGCCCCTTACTTTAGAAATGATCATTCCAAAGGCTAAGAGCCGTTATCAATGTCCTGCTTCCATAAAGTAAGATGATTCAACTCCTCACACCCTCTCCCCCTCAGAAAGAGCTATTGGTTAGCAAGTCCAAATACAAATAAAGTCTACTGTGATTTAGCAGAAGAAACACTATAACTGAAGTAAGAGGAGAAGAGAAGTAGGCATAACCAGCATTGATTGGGTCAGAGATGAGAAGAAGAAGTAACCAAGTATTAGGCAGAACCTGAATATGCCCAGCCCTGAAAGAGGTGAGGATCAGAAGAGATCTGAGTATGGAGTAAAGAATATTTTTTCTTTGTTGATCCTTTCATTCAATAAATATGTATTGAGTGCCTATTATTTGCCATTATTTGCCTCAATGTGCTGAATCTAAGACACCCTTACTGCAACCAGGTGGCATAGGATTTATTACAAGCCATGGTTTAAAGGTATAAAAGATTTCAGATGCCATTACCAATCCCCAAAGTCATTTAGTCACCAGTATGAGCTACAATGGATTATTGATCTCATAGACTATTAAGGCTCTCAAACATCTATCATAGGCTATTGGGTTAATCTGGTGACTGAACGTGCATACTTATTTGCCTATTGTCTGTCTTCATTTTCATGTGTAATTCCTCCTTCTGGAGTTAATGGGAGTTATGTGCCTGCTTTCAAGGGTGAAAAGACACTTTTTTTTTTTTAGGTTTCATGCTTCATATCCCAGTGAAATAATAGCTCAGAGAATGAAGCCTCTGAATGTTTAGACTTGAATCCTTCAAATGTCATATTCATTTATATATCCATCATCATTAAAATTGTTCAGAAGTAAGGTCCTGGCAAATTTCATTTTAATTTAGATTCTTTGTGTAGCTGAAGTACACACACGTATTAGCTCTTGCAACCTCAGTGGTTTCATGTTTTTGTTTTGCATTTGGGTAGGAGTGTGTGTCAGTGTGTGTGTGTGAGAGAGAGAGAGACAGACAGAGACAGAGAGTCAGAGACAGAGAGTCAGAGAAGGCAAGAGTACCAAGCAGCTTTCTGTCAACATTCTAAAATTAAATAACCTTAGCTGAGAGCCCACTCATGATTTGCCAAGAGAAGAAACTGCCTTAAAAAGTGTAATCCCCTTAAAAATAAACTACATAATGAAAATACTTGCATAGTTGTCACCATAAAACAGCAAATATACATCTTTATATGCATGAAATAGATATTTCAATAAAGAGCAAAACAATGTCGCAGTGAACGTACCTTTTCTGTACAGGAAGTCAATCAAGTGGCAAATTCACTCTAGTCAAGTTGTTGACTTAAATAAGCGTGATTACTCATTGGGAATGTATATAGGTATTTCTCTCAGAAATGCCTTGTGCAATATCCCAGAAGCTCAGGAAAATTATATGAAACCAATTATAAGGGTTGCTTCCTCCCAGCATCACTCCAGGCAGAGGCAATATAAAGGAGGCTCAGAGATGCTCCACACAGAATCAAAACCATGCAATTGTGCATCCAGATATTTAATTTTTCATTTGCTTGATGAAGAACCTGAGACCAGAGAGGTCATAGGACTTGCTCAAGCTCTTCTAAAAATAGGCAAATCATGGGTAAGAATGCACTTTCCTGTTTCTCAAAACTTTTTCTGTTCCCTCTCACATCTCCTCTCATACAAGATGGTCTGAAGGAAAACTATAACAAATAGTTTCAGAGTCTCTAGACAAAAAACTGCCTATTGCTTCAATCCATGTCTGTTGACTGAATAGGCATCCATGCCTGTCTATGGCTTCATCCATGTCTATTCTTCACTTTTAAAATTGTACATATCATTACCATATGCTATTTTAAACTAAGGATACCACTGTAGATACAATGTCTATTGAGGTTTAATAATCATACATAATTGCAGTTTTTCATTTATTAAATCTATACTAGAGCTTAGAGAATATCTAGAATATTCTGTAGGAATTGTTGCAGTACTCATTTCAGGTATAAATGAGTAAGTATACACTAAAGATACTCCATGATACAGAACACAGCACCATTTCACTGATGGCCTTAAAAACCCTGTTTGCTTCTCAGGACTTATCAAATCTTTCTCACCTTCCCAGGTCCAGCTTAAGATTCATCTTATCCATGGAGCCTTTTGGGACTTCTTCTTACCCTGATCTGCCATCTCTGCATTACATCTGTGCCTACAGCCTTTGGGCATAGTGTGCATTTTATGGTTTTTCAGTTTTTCATAGAGCCTACCTATGCCTTTCAGGCTAGTTTAATCAGGAAGAAGAAAATGTTCTCTGGAATTCAGGGTCTGTAATCATCACCAGCTCTATGACATCACAGGAAAAGGGCCAGCATATGAATTAAGTTTGTGAGCACACCATTGGGATGAACACAACAGACACTCTCATTGACTCTCTTTATGAATCCAGGCATTCTACTTGTTTTGACCAAAGCCCATGTTCTGGCTGCAGACTAATAAGCCATGATTTTTACCACCCAAGCATGGGTTTAATTACTTGAGCGTGCAGGAGAGGAGAAATTAGCTTAGAAAAGCAAAAATGTAATCATATTAACAATGCCTTGCATTTTCACATCTGTAGTCACTCTAGAGTTTAACAATCACATACATTTTTCACATTTACATATCACAATTAATCCTTGCTATAGTTTATCAAATAGGTAGTATAAAATAATAGATAAGATTGTGAGTTCCTAGTCAGACAGACTTTTGTTGTTTTTTTTTTTTTAACATCTTTATTGGAGTATAATTGCTTTACAATTGTGTTAGTTTCTGCTTTATAACAAAGTGAATCAATTATACATATACCTATGTTCCCATATCTCCTCCCTCTTGCGTCTCCCTCCTTCCCACCCTCCCCATCCCACCCATCCAGGTGATCACAAAGCACTGAGCTAGTGGGAAGCAGCCGCATAGCACAGGGAGATCAGCTCAGATCTTTGTTTTAATCTAACATCCTTTATGATTTTAGTTTCCTCAGCTCTAAAGTTGGGATAATAATGTCCTTAGTTTTACTGTAAATGTTAATGGAGATAATGCATATAAAGCAACTAACTCCTGGCAGAGAAAAAGTGATCAGTAGATCTTAATTATTAATATTATTATTTTCTTTATAATTATTGAACTATTATTATTGCAAAAGAATTATTTCCATGCCATTCCCCCTTATTCATAAAGTTCCTGGCTTAGTGTCTGCACTAACCAATTCCCCCAGTTATCTTTGGTGACTGTAAAATCCACACACACCTCACGGTCTGTTGACCTCCTCATGCCCTTCTCCTCCACTCACCTCAGCTTCCCAGTCATACAGGCATAGTTGTTCCTTTCCATTATCCAAGTTTCTCTGTCCCCAAACCACTAATTCAAGCCTCCTTCTTTCTGGCCATGGTTTCCTTGTCTTGCTTGTTTAAAGTCACGTGGATCATTACATCAGCACTTCCTTTTATTTATACATTTGCCTACACATCTTATCTCTCCTGCCTCCTTTTATTCCAAGTTTAGAATTCATGGTCTTAACCCTCAAACTCTCTTGCCAAACTTAACCTTTCCTTCCCGTCTATTTTTTTAAATAAACCCCATGTAGAAAATCCCATCCTGGGACTTCCCTGGTGGTGCAGTGCTTAAGAATCCCCCTACTAGTGCAGGGGACACGGGTTTGATCCCTGGTCTGGGAAGATCCCACATGCCACCGAGCAACTAAGCCCGTGCGCCACAACTACTGAGCCTGCTCTCTAGAGCATGTGTGCCACAACTACTGAAGCCTGTGCGCTCTAGGGCCCATGTGCCACAACTACTGAGCCTGCGTGCTGCAACTACTGAAGTGCGTATGACTAGAGCCTGTGGTCCGCAACAGGAGAAACCACCGCAATGAGAAGCCCACACACTGCAACGAAGAGCAGTCCCCACTCGCCACAACTAGAGAAACCCACGCAGCAACGAAGACCCAACACAGCCAAGAAAAAAAAAAATTGAAGAAAATCCCATCCTTGTTTATACCTGTTTTATCATTCCTTTACCTAGAAAGTCAAAAGTTGTTTTGAGAAAATTACTTAACAGGGTACAATGAAACTGCTTTAAATTTATGATAATAACCACCGTAGGTCTTCTAAATACCTAAATAATTCTACTGTGTTTCTCTAGGTAATGCTTCACCTACTTTCTGCAAGAACTATTTCAGACTTCCTCATTTGTCTTCAAATCTCTGAATATCTCAGTTCTTCCCTTACTTTAGTCGGTAGCCTTATCGCTTAAATCACATTATTGCTTCTCTCTCATATGTGCGTGTGTGCGTGTGTGTACACACGCACACACGCACATATACACACAGAGAGAGACTCAGACACACACACATACAAACACAAACCTGAAGTGTTCATAACCTTCAGGCTTTGGCCCTAGATTCTTTTTTCCTTACATTTCCTTCCTTCTGAATACCGCACAATGGGTTTTCCCAAGATAGTCTCACCTATGCCCATAGCATCAGTTACTATCCATATATCATGGAGTTTCTAATTTATATCGAGTTCAGATCTTTCTTTTGAGTTCCAAATCTATATTCTAACTTGACTGCCTTGGCATCTCCACTTGAATGCCCCAGTGGCATCTGAAATCCAACATGCTGAGGACTGAATTCACCTTCCCCTTCAAACCAATTCTCATTATTTTCTGTCTCAACAAATGACAGGACCATCTATCCATCCCAATGCCCAAGTCAGGAATCTATAAATTATTCTTTAATCCCCCTTCTCCTTCAAAGAGTCTCATTGATATTATCTCAAATCTCTAAAATCTGTTTATTTTTCCTCCGTCTTCAATAACACCACCACTACCTCTATCAATTCCTATCTACACTGTCATCCTCTCTCACTGTAACTCTTTACAGGTCATATACAACCTCATTGTTCATTATCTAGCCCAGACTCCACATTTCCTTAAGACATAAATCTGATCATGTTGTTCTTATGGTTAAGATCTTTCCAAGATTTCACAACCCTGTCAGAATAAAGACAAAGTTCCTGAACATACATTGAACTGCCATAGAATCAGGCCCCTGCTTACCCTTCCAGCCTCATCATAGCTATTCTACCACCTCATTCACTATGCTTTCTAGGTTACAATTTCCATGAGGGAACTGCCATGCTATTTCATCCACCATCTTTTTCTCAGTAAGTATAAAAATGCCTGGTACCTGGATGGTGCCAAATAAACAATGGTCAAGTGATTAATTAGTAGCTAAGTGACTTGACCAAGATTCTTAGTACAATGGAAAGAAAAAGACCAAGTTAAAAACCCAGAAAATTTTTCTAGCAGAGCTCAGACTAGTCTCATCATTAACATATTAGTGATGAATTGAGTTGAATATAGGCCAGGAAAAAGGAAGGGAAATGAATGGTATCTTTTCTGCAAGATGCATGTCCAGAATCCCTTTGATCATTAACATAATTAACCCTGACTAATTGGTTGTTCTAAAATATCACCACAAAAGGAGGAAGAGGAGGAGAAAGAGAAAGAGGAGGAGGAGGAGGAGAAGGAAAAGAAAGTGAAGAAAAAGAAAGAAAAGGGAGAGAAGGAGAGAAGGAGGAGGGGAAGAAAACAAGGGGAGGAAGAAGAAAACCGCCATGGTTGTGTAGAATTCATATCCCACCTGTCATTATAAGTTGTTCATTAGAAATGTAAGATAACTGTACAGCAGAGAGGTTTAAGAAAAGCAAAACTGAAACCATTTTCCTCCTTAAAATGCTTCTCTTTCATTTTACCTTTATTGGGTAAATGGGTCTTGAAAATCATCATTTTTAGCACTGCAAACTAAACAAGCTCTTGGTATTTCTCATACAAAAGAGGTGCCATAATTTCATGCCTTTGCAAACACACACTGTGAGCAATCAAGGGAAGAAGAAAATTAAAAACTAATTCTGCTGTTTATTCTCCTCATTTATTTTATCAGTCATCTCAGTCTTACACTGAATAACAATCAACAGGATTTGATAGACACACCTAGGGGAGGCTAGACATCTTCTCTCAAAATCTCCAGAAAGCTGGAAAGGAAAGTCAAATAACAATGCTTTGGGGAGGCATCTCTAATTATGCAAATAAAAGTATCAGCATCAACATTTCCAGGCAGTGTAAAACTTCTGAAATCAGAAGTTACAATGGGATATCAATAATGTAAAACCTGGAGTTTCTCTATCACAGACTCATATATTTGACAGCCCCAAACCATAACAACAACAACAACAACAAACTCCAGAAAAATACAGATTCAGAAGATTTGTGACCAATGACTAACCTTTATCCATACCTGCATCCTGAATCTTCCTCCTTGAATTTTGGTAGTTTGGAGTTCACCTTGAGGCCCATGATGATCTCTTTAGTATAAATTCCATTTATCCCTCAGCAGCATCATGGAAATGATTCATAATGCATAAAACCAAATTATTCATCAGAGAAAAGTGTGTCTGTCATTTCTGCAACTCTCCTCAAGAATTTGGGTGGGAGCTGTACAGGATGGGAGTCATTTACTTCATCCTTAAACATCAACATTACAAGTAATAGGGGAGCCTAACTTTACTTAAAACACCAAGAAAATGGCAAAACTACAAACAAATGCTACTGAATCTCAATACGTATCTCAGTCACAGAAACATTACCGCTAATATTTGTATCTGTCAGTAATAATAATTAATAAATGTTTCACTGCTCTCTTTAGTCCTAAATAAATTTCAGTCAAGCAACCAATCAGTAAGTATTTATTGAGGATTGGTTGTAAGTTGGTTTCCCTGGAAACAAATTCTGTGTTGGATATTTGCCTGCAGGAGTTCATTGAAGATCAGCATGTGCAGGGGAGTAAAGGACACAGTATTGGACAGAGTTAGAAGCTAAATTGCCATGAAGTCACAGCCAAGGCCTTAGCTAATCATAGGTTCTACAGGTAGCTCTGAAACTGGATGGACCTTCACCCTTAAGAGATACCTTCAGGCGGAAGCAAGGGAACTGGCCCTTTTGTACCTCCCCTGCCCCAGATTGACCAGTTATTGAATCAGGCTCTCTTTATGGAAGGAATCTCTAAAAAAGTGACTCATTTGAGTGGTGGTGATGGTCTGGGTGACATAGCACAGCATGTACTAAAAAACACATTTTGTAACTGGCCCATGAACACTCTGGCACTAGCAAATTATAGAGAACACATAATTTGCATCTAGCCAACCCCTACTTTACTTTGTGTCCTAGCCCAAATATTTATGAGGTCTGTGCAGAGTTTCCAGAGCAGAGATAATTGTTCCCTCCTCTTTTTCTCTCATCAACATGCTCATAGATTTGTGGTACTTCTTATCAAACTGAATCATATGTCATTAACCCCCAGTCTGTGTTCCACACCCAGCTATGTGTTCCTTGAGGGTGGGCTGCAATTTACATGTCATTCTCCAAATTAAAATCTACCAACCCCCACACCCATCTAAGTAACCATAGTTCATTTGTTATTCTCAATCACATCAAGCTTTCAGTATTCATCCTGACTCATAATTTTTAGGTTTATTTGTTTACTTGCTTATTGTCAAACAATTGGTGAAGCCATTGTTTTATGATCACATGAAAATAAAAGTAATCATTTAGATAGCTGATGGGTTTATATTTGTATTGAACTTAATTAGTGACACACAACAAAATGAATTCTGGTTATGCATTGCAATGATGTTGGAATTTAACACGCCTTTCATTCTTCACACTAAGAATCCAGTTTCTGGGCAACACTGTTACATACCTCGTTTATTTCAAAACCTCGATTTGAGGTACTTACTTCATAGCAGTTTTTTTAAAGCTTTGTTTTATTTAGAGGAGTTTTATGTTCAAGGCAAAATTGAAGGTACAGAGTGGAAAGTGGAGGGTACAAAACTGAAACACCAAAAGGGACTTGACCCTAATGTCTAGGTCCAGGCTGGACCCATCCCACATTGGTCCACTTGCCCCAAAACATCTTCCCCAGACTGCTGGACATGTGTAAAATGACAGTTCTTCAAGGAAATTATCCCCACTCACTCTAATACAGCTTAAAAATTGGTTACAATACATTGATTCTAGAGCCACACAACCTGGGTTCGAATTTCTGTTCTACTCTTGCAAACTATGTGACATAAACAAGAAATTTTATGTCACTTTACCTTCACTTGCTCACCTGTAAAGCAATGATAATCATGAGATTTACCTCATAGGATATCTGTGGGGCTAAGTGATTTAATTTATAGAAACTGCTTACAGCCATGCATGGTACATATGGAATGTTGTTAAAGATACTAGTGTGAATTGATGTTATTGGATCGCTCTTCACTTACCATCTCTATAATAACAAGTTAACTGAGGCAATGAGAATTCTAATAGATGGAAAAAAGAGAATAAAGAAAACCTGGAGTGATGTAAAGTGAAAGGGTGTTTATTCAGAAGCGAAAAAAGGCTTAAGGTGCCAGAAAGAAAAGGTACAAGAAGAGAGATAAAGAGTGGGATGTAGAATAGTGTCAAGAAACATTTAACTTGATAATTAAAATCTTGGCTACAATTGATGAAATTATATTAGAAAAGAAGCAGCCATTTCTTTCCTCTTCTACATCTTTCTTTCACACAAAATGTCCAATGGTTCTTAGAACTCAGAACTCAATGTAGTGCTAAGGTCTTCAAAAACCTTTATGTAATCTAAGAACCAACTGCTTCTACCATTGTTTCTATTGTAAACCAAGTTCCAAATTCTAACCAGGACTCTTCAATTGAACGTTTCAATGCAGCCTTTTACCAAGTCTCTTGTGACTACAAGCAAAAACCTGAAAGAAGAGCTCAAGGAATAGAAATACAATGAAATACAGTGCTGATGACAATGGCCGATACACGGACCCCAAATGGAAATATAGAAACCATCCGTTAAAAATGCGTCATGAGTTGTAAGCTACTGGCACTTTTAAAAGGTGTGTTAGGTGTGTCTGGAATCACACTGGTTATTGGGTGTTCAGAAAAGGAAGCAGGCTCCAGCTAACCTGAGCACTAGTAGTCCAAAAGAAGGAAAGAAGACCATTAAATAGCCCTCTTCAGGGCTCCTCAGGTAGCAGCACAGGTAAAAAAAAGAGGAAGGAGACTGGACCGATCTATTTCCCTAAATGCTCTGAACCATTGTTGTCTCAGATTCTGAAATGTTGGGTCAGTGCTTGATTTTTTCAATAAGGAGAGCCACTTCAAAAAAGGTCATTTTAAGGCAAGTTGAGAGAAATGCTTTTTCCAAAAATTATATAATTCAAGAGAAATCCTTTTTCCTGGAATTATGTAATTTAAGCTTTCAAAAGACCTCCAGTTTCTTATGTTAAGCAATCACTCTGTGCCATAATGAGGGCAAATCACTCACAGGTAATATCTTAATCTTTTAAAAAATCCTATGATTGACTGATATTATTACTCCACTTTATAGATAAGGGAACTAACAATTACAGTAAGTCATTACTGCAATTACTGTCAATAAGACAGTAAGTCATTTCTATAAGGTCACAAAACAAGTTTGTGGTAAAACTTCAAATTCCTCACTAGAATCTGCAAAGCATCATGGTTTGCACTAATAAAAGGGTACAAAGAATACTTTGCTCTCTATTTCCTAAAAAAAGAAGGGGAGAATAATAATACCAATTTGGAATTTTACCAAAAAACTTTATACTTGTTTTAAACATAATAGACTTTTGAAATTTTAGATGCACTGATGATTCCTAGAGGCAAATAATTGCCTCTGGTGTATATAATTTAGCAAATCATCTTTCCCAAGTAGATTGCATTACAAAGCCTTCTAATAGATCATAAAAGTAAGTAGACCCAGGAAAACAGTACCTTTTTCCTTTAAGAAAAATAAAACTACTTGAAAACAAGTGATATGGTCTTGTTTCCTTTCCCTGCACACATGATTTCATCCTCTTACACATTCCTATCTCCTCAAACAGAGCCGAGAATCTACTATAAACACACTGGATTAATTCAGTCCTGTCTTTTCTGTACCAATAATTTATTGTTTTATTCTGGCTCTCTGTATGTCTTGATGTACAACCCTTAAGAGAAAAATGTGAATATCTGTTCCAAAGCTTAGCCAAACTTTATCATAATTCTGCTTCCACAACTTGGTCCTTTGACCCCTTTTTAATCTGTGGCCCAAATTTCCAGTTAGAGAAAGAATCAAGAGGGTGATGTTGGTGTCAAGTAGGTAAGTATTTGGCCTTGATAATTTCATATAAAATCATTAACTCCAGGAGCCAGAATAAAATTTTAAATGCCATCTTTTAGAATTATTTTTAAAGATTTTTCAAGCCAGCATAAAAATAGGAATGGTGGAAGCAGACTGATAGAGACATATCAGACATGTAATTAAAGCTATAGGTGTGCAGAGTACTGTCAGCCCAGACGTATATTGTCACTGAAAAGAAAAGGGCTACAGACTTAAAAAAAAATCTTTTGCCAGTTAAATATACCAAAAACATTCCAAGACTTTGGAAATGTTGTACAATATGTGTCAAAGAGAAGTCTCTTTCTCTTTGCAGCTCTGCTCAATGTTTTATGTTCCCATCATTTCTGTTCCCTCCTTTTTTGGTGATATACACATCATGTGTCTATGGACTTAAAGGGAAAATTCACAAAAACACGATGTCTGCATTGACTACCTTTCAGTCTGTCCAGAGTGAAGACAGCATCTATTGAGTGTGATACAATTTCATTGCAGTGTATCATCTACAGACTTTTAAAAGGGAAAGGCTAGGTGTTAATTGCCCATTCTGCCTATTAGAAAAATTATGTATACTGCTTACTTTTTTCTAAATTCTAATGCTCCAGTTAGATCAAAGATTAGTAACTTAAAAATAGTAAGTCTTTTTTTTTTTTTTTAATGCCATGGTTTCATTTTAAATCATGGAATAGCCATTCATTGATCTTGGATGAAATTCCCATTTGAGAACATTGGAAGTTAATTTCCACAACATTATGTGCTATACAAGAATATCACATTTATTGAGATCTTATATGTCTAGCATTTTTATGGAAAGCAATGATGACAGCAAATATTTGACTAAACTAAGTGAATAAACAAGACTCTTTCCTTGGAAGTGGCAAATATCCAACAGAAGCTAGCTTATACAATAATGATATGAACAGTAACAAATAACATATTGAGAGCTTACTGTGTTCCAGGCATTTAGCTCAGTATTTTACATACACTAGCTTTAATTCTCAGAACAATCTGTGAGGTTAGTATTATTTTTATCCTTTTTCTGACAGATGAGGAAATAAAGCTCAGGGAACTCAAGGCACTTGTCCACACCCACAGAGGTAGTAAGCAATGGCTTGAAATCGGAACTGAGACAGTGTGACACTGAAGCCCAAGTTTTTAATTATCTATGCCACTGGGAAAGAAAGAAAATTTATCAGAAGAAAACTAGGGGGGGTGACAAATCAAAGTAATAAAATAATGACTCCCCACAAGGCAGGAAAGAGAACAGGAAATAAACCCAAGAATTCTCTGACACCATACTCCTACCTTCTCTAGTAGAGTGGAAGGGATATAGCCCCACCATGCCCAATACCTAAGACTGGAACATTCTGAAGAAGGACTCTGATGAGACCCTTCCCTTCCACCTGACACTGTGCTGGGGAAATGCTACAAATGGCCCACTTACAAGTTTGAAGGGGGTGGGAAAGGATTTTGAACCATTATGGGACCATATGGGGGGATTTGGGGAGGAGTAGGTCCTCAAAGAAGAAAGGTACTGTTAACAGAAAAATTAAACTCAGTTGAATTAGGTTGGAAATAACAGTACATATCAATTTTGCTTGGAAAGGTTCTGAATTCCAGCCTTGGCTCAAGTATGGATGAGTCAGAGACATCTGTGAATGTATTTGCTTGCTTCTGTGTCTTTTAAACTAAAAAGGATAACTATTCCTGTCCAACCTACTTCACAATCCTTTAAAACAAGATAATATTTTCAAAAAATTAAAAATCATCCATGGGATTTATGACCATTGCAACTAGAGAAGGTTTTGTACTATTTATGGGGATAAAAATGTTTATGAGCTAAATAAATTGTGAGCAAGATTTTGGCTTGCCCAAGAGAAAAAACTCTTCTCAAGTACTTTGACAGTACTGTATAAAATATAAAACTTTACGTGTGAAATGTGTACTAAATATAAATTTTTCTAATTTATTTATTAAAGCAGATATCAAAAGTCTTTAGCTGGCAGGAAATTCTATGAACAGTTTTCATGCTTCTATAGTGAAACAATTATACCAAAAATCTTCTATAATATACCTTTCACTAATTAAATTTGTATTTTTGCAACTCATTCTTTAATTCATCTATTCATGTACTTATTTGTTCATCCAAGGTGTATTGAACTCCTACCACAATGAGTCCAAATTAAGAGGCCTGACTCTATCAATAAAAATAGGGCTTCCCTGGTGGCGCAGTGGTTGAAAGTCCACCTGCCGATGCAAGGGACACGGGTTCGTGCCCCGGTCCGGGAAGATCTCACATGCTGCGGAGCGGCTGGGCCCGTGAGCCATGGTCACTGAGCCTGTGCGTCTGGAGCCTGTGCTCCACAAGAGGAGAGGCCACAACAGTGAGAGGCCCACGTACCACGAAAAAAAGAAAGAAAAAAAAAAAAAAAAAAAGCAGCCGCTAGGCTATGATGACTTCACTTAACAAATCCTACCAACAACAATGGCCTCAAATATGCCCACCTTACTGATTCTAACAAAGTCCTGCCCTGCTATAAAATATGACTTTTTTCCCCCCAGGACAATGAGAATTTTACAATGAAATTTGAATGTTCTAGAATCACAAGTAACCCCTTCTGAATTTTGTTTCACATGTTTCCTTACCACTATTCAGAATTTAGTAGCTCCCTATTGTTACATCAAACCCAGTACTACTGGGTGGTTTAGCCCACATTCATCCACTGGAAGAGTTAAAGCACATCTCAACAGATAAGAGAAGGAACACCTCCCACATACCTGAGAAAGAGTTTCAAGAGATATTTGGACAACAAAAATCCCCACCAGGATTTTGGAAACCCCTTTAACCATCTTATTCTTCCAAGCCCCTAATTCACTTTACACAGTCTTAAGAATGAAGTGGCTTCACAACATCTATCTAAAGAGTTAAGTAAGGAAAAAGTATTCCTTACTTACCCCAATTAATAATACCCAACCTAAGAATGGAAATGAGAGCAAATGTCTTTCCTATTTGTCTAATGCACTATTATTAAGTTCCCAAGATTATGTTTGCTCAAGCATTTTCCTTCAGATTAATAAATCTCTTCTTGTATATAAATGGCCCCCAAAAGATAGTTCTTATTCCTCAGCGGTTCTACGAAAGATTTCGTATCCACCACAAATCCTTGAATGTATGTTACCATATAAATAAACAGCTCCAATGAGTCACTTTATATGTCACTAAGCAGACCATGAATATCTTGAAAGAATGGATATAGATATTGAGGCCAACTCTGTCCATATTTCCAGAGAAGCAAAATAGGACTAGAGAGAAATTACTTATCAGAAATCTCATCATTGGTTTCTGCCATACTGATAGGAATCAGAGTAGCCAGTGCATCTTCCCATCTTTTAGAGTTATTTTATTCAATGACTAGAAAGAAATTACAAGAATACTTTGGAAGTCAAAATGATTCCGAAATAAAAAGACACCTCCAAAATGGATTTGGACATGAAAGCTCTTGGCCCCATTTGGCAGAATAGAAGCCATAAGCCCAGACATGGCTATCACTAAGGCAAATCCCCTTGAAAAATCCAATCCATGTTCCCAGAATATTTCAATTTAAAATATAAGTTACACAGAAGTCCTCCAAATCTGACACATTCACAAGCTCTGAGTGAAGTCATATTTGTATTCAGCACTGGATGATGCTAACTGCTACTTGCTAAAAGAGTGAAGTCATATTTGTATTCAGCACTGGATGATGCTAACTGTTACTTGCTAAAAGAGTGAGGTCATATTTGTATTCAACACTGAATGATGCTAACTGCTACTTGCTAAAAGTGGTGCAGTTTGCTGAAATTTCTATTTTGAACCCAACATCTTTTGTTAGAGTAGTCTGTGATGCCGTGTACTCAGTTTCCTGCCAAAAGGCAACCCCCTTTTTCTGAAAGCATTTAACAGAGGTTTCCTTCATAATAGAACCAGACCACCCATCAGTATGTTTTAAAGGGGTGTCCTGTTGAGACCTGAACTTTCCCATCAGTTTTATATGCTGGTGAAGAACTCTCCACAACATGGGAGAAATTGGAATGGTAAAAAGAAGCTACGGGAGAAGGGAGAGATCATACTGTCTTCTGCTTTCTCTTGAAGATTGATGTGCTTGCTCCTGAAACCCCAAATAGCAGCAGAAATCTAAAAAGAAAATGGGGGCTTCCCTGGTGATGCAGTGGTTGAGAGTCCGCCTGCCGATGCAGGGGACACGGGTTCATTCCCCGGTCCGGGAAGATCCCACATGCCACGGAGCGGCTGGGCCCGTGAGCCATGGCCATTGAGCCTGCGCGTCCGGAGCCTGTGCTCCGCAACGGGAGAGGCCACAACAGTGAGAGGCCCGCGTACTGCCAAAAAAATAAAATAAAATAAAAAGAAAATGGGAATAGGAGAGATTTGCCTTAAAAATGTTTCAAAAGAGTGATAAGCAGAGACAAAAACTCATTATTCAGAATAGAATTTCCAAATGTCTGAGTACTATGTCCCTTTCTAAGAGTTCCCTGATATGCTGTTTCCCGGCCTGCCAACTTAACATCCACAGTCTGAAGTCCGACTTGTCTTGAGTTGCAGGCCCATAAGATGCAAAGCTAGCCCTGCTTCCAGCAAAACTGACAAGGAGTGGAAGTGTCCCCAGGACTTTAGGCCTCAATTGAAGTGGCTCCTCCTCAGAGAAGGCTTCCTCTATACACAGACTTAATCAGGTCTCCCCATTGCAGATTTTACTGGAATCCTGAACTTTTCCTCATAGCACTCATTCCAATTGCAAAAATGTAATTAAATGATTTTTTTATGATATTATTTGATTACTGTAGATTGCTTGGGGGAAATGAATAAACAGATGCCACTAAAACATGGGAAATGCCTGGGTTAAAACCATGAAGAAGAAGTAATTATTTAGGATGCTTTACTCCAAAATACCTAAAGAAAAAGAAAAAGGAAAGGAAGAAAGAATCAGAGGGAGAGAGAAGGAGGGAGAGATGGAGAAAGAAAATGATTCACCTGAGGGACTAGTCCAGGGTAACCTTCATTTAAGATGATGCTCCATCTGGAGTTTCAGACATTGTGATCCAGTTTGCCTCTCTCTTTTCTGAGCTGTTTCCACAGGCTGGCTCCTTTTAGTGGCCTTACTTCATGGCTATGTGCTTAGTGGAGAATAGGAGGAAATCTGCTGCCCTAACAGAGCAAGTGAAGTCATAGAATTGAGTCCTTTTGGCAATGTCTTGACTTGGCCCATGAGCCAAGCCCTGAGCCAATCAATGTGGCCGGGATTTGTAGACATGTTAATTTGCTTAAACCAATGAAAACTCATTCTCAGAGCCAAGCATACATTCTTACCTCCCAAATCTCATTATTGGAAAATTCAGAGTACTATTCAAAAGGCAAAAAGTAAGAATGGATGCTATGCGGACAAGAAACAAATGTCCACATCAACGACAAATTAGATTTTGCATTGGAAGCCACAAAGAGGTTTTGAGTGAAGAAACAGCTAATCCAGATTTAGTTTTGTGACTGGCATTAATGTGGAACAGTTAGGTGTAAAGGGAACTTTTAAAGCAAAACAATAGGATTTGATGATAAGAGAGAGTGGAAAAAAGATGGCTTTGAATTTTCTAGCTTCCATGAATATATAGATGTTTCTGCCATGGATAAAGGTAAAATATACAGAAGGAGCAAAGCTTTAGGACTGCTAAAATTTATTACATTTTACTTTCTGTTGGAAACCACTTTTATTTAAACAGAATTTGGGGAAATATCTGAGGAATTTGTTAATCACTACTGAGGTGGGCTTAGTGGGCTACCAACTCCCAAGAGTATGTTAAATAGAATATTGAATTACAATAAATTAAAAACACAATGCCTAATCCCATTTCCCTATAGTTTAGAGAAGGCACTGAAACAGGATATCACATGCCTTGAGCAGCCTTTTACTAGTGTAAAACCTGAAACTCATCTAGAAGCACCCAACTAATTGGCTTTAGACTAAATGTTTGTAATCCACCAAATTTATATGTTGAAATCTAAGCCCCAAAGTGATGGTATTTGGAGGTGAAGTCTTTGGGAGGTGATTAGATCACAGGGGCAAAGCCCTCATGAATGAAATTAGTGCCCTTATAAAAGAGACCCCAAAGAGGTCCCTTGCCTTCTGCCATGTGAAGACACAGTGAGAAAATAATTGTCTATGAACCGGAAGTGGGCCCTCAGCAGACACCAAATCTGCCATGCCTTGATCTTGGACTTCCCAGTGTCTAGAACTGTGAGAAAAGATTTGTTGTTTAAATCACCCAGTTTATGTTATTTTTTAAACTGCAGCCCTAACAGACGAAGACATAATTCCAGTATTACTTGTGCTAAATACAAGAAGCACACCAGCTATTTCACCTGAAGTCACACCAGCTAAAGAGTATGTCAATTCAATTAGCTTTGCAGTATTAAAAAACAAAAAAAACAAAAAAAAACACCAAAAGTTACTGGTTTAAATGGCAATCAAATATTTAGCACACAATCCTGTTGATATTTGGGATAGGTCTAGCTGATTTGGGCCTAGAGAGTGGACCTCAGCCAGGACAGCTGCCAAGCTAAATGGGGTCCTTAGTGTGGACCTTAATGTGGTCTATCAATGCCCAATAGGTTAGCCCAAGTTTATTCCTGGAGTGGCAACATTGTTTATACACAGAGTGGCAGAGGAGGAAGAAAGCAGGACCCAACGTTCAAGTGCTTTTCAAGTCTCCACTAACATTACATATACAAACATCCATTAGCTAAATCAAGCCACATGGTCAATGCCAGAGTTAGTGTGAGAGCATTCCTGAGAGGGATGGAAAGAGGAATGCATGAACAAATTGGGCTGTTCTGACAATCGATCCACCACAGTGACCAACAATTTGTCCCAAACCAAGTATTAACCACAGGACCACTTCCTACTTTTAACCTGAAAAAAACATTATTTCTGATTAAAGCTTGTAAGGTCAGGCCACTCAAGATGGCTGTTCTCTTGCTCTCTGTACATCCCTTGCCTGAGCTATGCCTGCTTCACCCATACCCTACTCTCATGACTGACCTTCATACTTGCCCCAGGCCCAAGTAGTGATTGTTATTATCAAAGGGGAGATGAGAGGTATGCCTCTACTGTTTTCCCTGCTAAGTAGTGAACCCACCAGATGTCAATTCCCCTATAACTGGTAATCTCCCCTTCCCCCCACCCCAGAAACAAAGACTGCCACAATGTCCTACCTGCCATGTGCCACACACAGTGGGGTGTCGCTCCAGGACCTTGCTTCAGACTTGTAAGCTTCCCCATCCATTAAACTACTGATGTTTCTGTTGCTGACTCTGGGCTCTTTCTTCAGTCTTGAAGCTGGGTAAGCACAGGCCTTGTAGGTCTATGGTGTGCAGCCCAGAGAAGCTTCATAAATTCTTAGAGCTGACAATAGTTAGAATAGTATTTCCTATTTTTTTCAGCAGGCAATTACTTCAAGATTCTTGTTCTGGAAAATTGGGACTGATGAGCTTTTGCTTTACTATCTCACTTAACATCACTGCATTAGCCCTCTCTGACACAATCACAACTATACCTTGCTAGTAAAATTCACAAGGCTTTTTTTTAACTAAAAAATGTAAAACATAAATTCTAATGAGTACTATATTGATAATTTAATTCTGATCTTAATATTATCAGTGCTTTTCTCATTATTCATCTCTACTCATTATTAATCATTAATTAATCTTCTCATTATTAATCTCATTATTAATCTTAATGTTATCAGTGCTCTTCTCATTATTAAACTATTAAACGAGTTTCAATCAATTCCCAAGAATGAACCTCATCTAAAGGCTCATGTTGACCTTGTTGAATTTGCAAATTAGGTATACTTAAGTTCCTGAGAATAACATAGTCTGCTAAAAACTCTGTAATTTGGGTAAATGAATATCTATCTTAATGAAGCTGAGAAAGTACTGAATCAGGAAATCTAAAAACCCAACTTCTTTCTTTTAGCCATGAGGGAGTAACAAGGACTGGATTTACCTTATCACCTGATATAACTAAAAATATATATATAAATACATGAAAATAATTTTCAGACTTTAAACAACAAGCAGTTCAGGATAGTGATCCCTTACAAAAAGGAAACCATACTAAGTGACCCTACTATTTTCTGCTTTCTGACTGGAGAGCAAGGAAGAGAACAAGAGGATGATGGGAGAGTCAAAGATCAGCTGAGTTCCTCTCACATCTTCATCTGAGCATTGACTGTAGTGGGTACCACCTTGGGCCAGGTAAAGAACCACCTAAAAGGAACAGGTAGAATAACCCCTGGGGCTTATACAGGGCTTGGAGTAGTCTGTGTTCTCATCAGCTGGATGGGAAAAACTTTGTACTACATAGGGTAGGATACTCATAAGGGTAATGCTTCAGAAAAAAAATCCCTAGATAAAAGGTTGCTTTGGTCCTACTTAAAATGGCTTAAGAGCAAGCCATAAAAGAATCAAAGTGTTTCCAAGTAACTTAACTGCATCCCAGAATAAAAATCAAGAGTATTTATAAAACTGCAAAAATATCTAGCACCCAAAAAGGTAAAATTTACAATGTCAATTCCAATAAAAAATAACTAGGCAAGTAAAGAAGAAGGAAAATACAACCCACAATGAAGTGAGAAATTATGAAAATATATACAAAAATGACACAGATGATAAAATTAGTAGATAAAGACATGAAAACAGTTGTTATAACTATAATCCATATAGCTATCATTCATATGTTAAAGAAGATAAAAGAAAGTATGAGTTCAGTGAGGTTTTTCATAGAAATTTATTTTTAAATTTCTATGGATAAGCAAAGGACCTACAGTAGCCAAAATGACTTCAGGAAAAAAAAAAAAAAAAAACAGCTATGTTGAAGGATTATACAATCTGACTTCAAGATTTTTTATAAAGCTACAGTGATAAGACAGTGTGGTATTAGTATAAAGGCTGACAAATAGATCAAAGGAACAGAATTGAAATATACCTACATATATATTGTCATTTGATCTTTGACAAGTTGCCAAGGCAATTAAATGGGGAAAAGAAAATATCAACAAAACTGTGATAAAAAAATGTATAGAAATTTATAAAATAAAATAAACCTTAACCTTAACCTCACACCACATCCAAAAATTAACTAAAAAGGAATCACAGTCTTAAATATGAGATAAAATTATATGAGAAAAGGATAAGGGGCCTTCATTTTGCAAAATTCCCTTAAACAGGGCACAAAAAGCCCAAACTATAAAAGAAAAAAATCAGTAAATTAGAGTTCATCAAAATTTTAAAACTTTTGCTTTTCAAAAGATACTGTTATAAAAGTAAATAAGCAACCTAAAGTTTATGGGAAATATTTTCAAACATATACCAACAAAGGATTTGTATTTAGAATATATAATATAATAGACTCCTACCATTCAATAATAATAAGATTGAAAAAACCTTTCACTAAAAAAAGAAATATGGTTGGCAAATAAGCACATAAAATTCATTAGAGAAATATAAATTAAAACCACAGTAAAATACTAGGACACATACACAAGAAAGGCAAAAATTAAAAAGACTGATCATATAAAGTGTTGGCAAGGTTGTGGAACATATAGAACTCTCACACACTGTTGATGGGAATATAAAATGGTTAAATCACTTTGGAAAATAGTTTGGCAGTTTCTTAAAAAGTTTATACACCTACCATATGATCTAGCATTTACCATATTTCTAGGTATTTACCCCAAATGAATAAAAGCTTGTACATACATTTTTTACTGGTAATACACAAAAAGTGGAAACAGTCCAATGTCCATCAACAGGTGAATGGATACACAAAGGGTGATATATCCATTCAATGAAATATTGTTCTGTAATAAAAGAACAGGTTATGGATATGTACATCATCATGGATGAATCTCAAATAATTATGCTGAATAAAAGAAAGTAGACCAAAAAGAAGAAATACATAATATATGATTCCACCTACATAAAATTCTAGAAAATGCAAACTATTGTATCAGAAAGGAAATAAGTCATTACCTGTGGAGAGTGGTGTTGGAGAGAAAGAGCTGGATTACATAGAGGCACAAGGAACTTTTGTGGTTGATGAATGTGTCATCTTGGTTGTAGTAATGATTTCACAGTTTATACATATGTCAAAATTCATGAAATTTAAACTTATATAGCTTATTATATGTCAATTATAGTTCAAGAAAACTGTAGGGGAAATAAAGAAATCTAAAAATTTAAGAAACAGCTCTAATTTTGAAGCCAGTATTTTATTTGGGCTTGGATATGCTACTTACAGTTTCTGAATTTCATTTTTCTCATCTATAGAGTAGAAGTGTTAGTTGTATTAAATGACTTCTAATGTCCTTTCAGGTTTACAGGATGTGTGTTCTACCTTGTGTAACTATTATCTCAGGTATGGTAGATTATATATTTCCTTCTTCTCCCTATGACCCATCCCCAAATGGCACTTCCTTACAAGAAGATAGTATTTACTGCTGCATGAAAGTTTGGCTTGGACATGTGTTTTACTTTAGTCAATGAAATGTGATTGGAAGTAAAATGATCAGAAGTTTTGAGAGTATCATTCTGCCTTATCTATTTCCCTCCTCTATGAGAAGAGCAGGTCCAAGATAGAAGCTGCCCTTTCAGCCTGGGTTCCATAATGAAAATGTAGAGCAAAGCTACAGACATGTGATGGACATTAGTGTAAGCCAGAAAGGAATATATGGTTTTATAAACCTCTAAAATTTGAGGGGCCTTTTGCTACTACAGCATAACTTAGTTAAAGATGACTGATAATGAAATTGGTATTTAAAAATGAGATAATGCCATAATTTATATATAAATCTACAAATATGTTGTATGGACATCAGAACTAGTCAGGGAAATTGCTGTTGTAAGCTAAAAATGGTGATACAAGTTGTGCACATTTGGAAATATTTGGTAAAACTGTCACTTGAGATAATTTTGAAGTAAATATTTTACTTAATAGTAAACATTTGACATTAAGAAAAGAACTTGAAAAACAGAATGTTAGTAAAAATGAATTACAATTGACCCTTGAACAACATGGGGGTTAATCCGTGTATAATTTATAGTTGGCCTTCCATATCTATAGTTCCTCCACATTCACTGTTTCATTTCAACCAACCATGGACTGTGTAGTACTGTAGTATTTACTGTTGAAAAACATCTTCATATACGTGGACCCCCATTGTTCAAGGGTCAACTGTAGTTGCTTGTGCCATCTCTTCCATCTGACTGCAAATTCCATGAGGGCAGGTGGTACAAATTATTTATTTGAGAGGAAAGTGATGAGCTCAGGAAAAAACAAAAAAAAATGCTGGTTTTCACAAAGCACTTAAAGAGAACATAGAAAGTCCAGGATTTGTAGAGTTGAGACAATGGAACTGATCCTATTTCCAAGTAGCAAATGATAAAATGAAGACCTGGAGCAATAAAGGGTGATTAAGATTCAGCCTCTAAACCAGTACCAAATCAACCATGTGGCTGTAAATCAATTTTATCAGTGATTATTAAATTGTCATCAGTACTATTCTCATTATTAATGTTTTACCTTCAAAAGAAAAACCTCTGAGTGACCTCTGTTCACAGAGGCCACAGCCATATGCACTGTGCTTAACCCACTGTTAGGTGTGTAATACAAATTAAGTGGAGAATTGTTGACTGGCTGACTCCCTTCATGAGATAGTATGACCCATGAGCATATGTTCTCAAATGAAAGACCCCTTCTACAGTATTCTCCTGGTTTCTGTCACTTTTGCAGCCTTTCTTATGTCAAGCGTTTCCACTAATAGTGCAATCGCCATGATGTAAAGTGTGTTCCTTAGAACAGATTTTGTGAAATGTTAATGTCTTAAGCAAAAATAGATTCTGTGGTGAAATTAGTTTAGAAAGCACTTAGTTAAACAAGGTTATGCGCTTTTATTGAGTTCAGAACTTCTCAGACTTTAAAATGCCAATGTAGATGGTAAATCTCCAAGGGGGGACATGGTATACATTTGCCAAACTTATCTGAACACAGAACATTTGTTTTTCCCTAGAGCATCTCACAGATTTTATATTCTATGGAAAACATATACAATTTAATATTCTGTGGAAAACTATTCCAACACTGTTGGAAACGCTAGACATATATTAATGTCCTTGCTCTAGGCCAATTTTACTTCTTTTTTCCTGTGCAAGTGTGCTTCCTCTTGGGGAAAGAAGTGGTTAGGGACAATGATAACAAACCTTAAATTTTTGCTTCCATTTGTTTTCTATGCATACTTATATGCCATAAGGGCTCAGATAATCAATGCATCCTTTGTTCCCCCATTGTGCCACATTAATAGCTCAATTACAGCCTTCTCTCCAGCTGAGAAACTGCCCTGTGTTGCCCTCAACACAGCAACGTGTGGCCCCAGTTCAATGGGAAGGAAGCCAATCATGTCTAGTTGCTGACCCGGTGACTGGCACTCCCCCTGAAAGCTATAAATGAGCAGAGAACCCTAAAAAAGCCCTAAAAAAATGTAGAAGCAATGGTCATCTTTCTTCCTTTCTCTTCCTTTTCTGTGTTTTCCCCTCCTTTTTTGTTCCTGTCACTTATCCAGTCCCTTCAAGCTATATTATTGTCTACTGTTCCATCAGTCATTATTCCCCTTAGCTCCCTGTTACCTAATCTTCTCAGTCTTCTCCAAATATGTTCCCTTCTGTCAAGTCTTCCTGAGTCTGATCTTGTTGTTCCTTCCTCCCAATTGTCCCTTATCTCTGTATATGTAAGCCTGCTTCTTCAAGGTCCAATTCAAATGCTATCTCCTGTTTATTTCTCTAACTTTATCAAGCTCTCTGTCCTGTGAATACCCATAGCACTTTATTTATAGTCTAGTTTTTTGACACAAAGCACTTTCTTTCATATAGTACAGTTATTTACATCCATGTGTATCTCTTCTGACTGTAAATTCCATAAAGTTTGTGATACAACTTGTTCTTTGGCTCCTCCTATTCACACACTTTCCTTACCTAGAATATGTTCCAGATGACACTCAAATGTATAAGAGACTCTTGATAAAAATATAACCCATTCATTGACATTGACCATATCTTGGTTAAGCAAGCACTAGTACATAGACTCAGTACCTCGTTAACTTCCTCAGAAAGAATCTGTTTGCAACAAATATATGAGTAATCAATATAGATTTTTTGAAGGTCTTATAGAAAAGAAGATTTATGTGACACACTCCAACACACTTCATAAGACCCTGTTCTACACATCATTTATATTAAGGTCCTGTAGACATGCTGCTCCTAAGAGCTCTTCATTATTCCCACTCTCAGAGCCAGGCACAGTAGCCCTTGTCTTTTCCATTTCATGACCATCCTCCCAAGCCTTGAATTCTTTTGCTTCCTTTTTATACAGAGCAAGTTATCTCTATTTCTTCTAAGTCTTAAAAAAAAAACGTAAAAGAGCTGTGTATAATCACTGTCTTCAATGCCTCTTTTTCCATCCTCTCTTTTTTTTTTTTTTTTTCCATCCTCTCTTAAACACACTACAATTATACTTCTGCTATCTCTATTCAACTGGAAACTACTTTCATCAAGGACTCAAATGATTCTCAAATAGCTAAATCTTTGGGTCAATTGTGAGAGAAGTATTTGACTGTTAATCAGTCCTTCCTCCTTAATACACTCGTTATTACAGCTTCCCAAATACTATATTTTTGTAGTATCCCTACTACTCAACTCATTGTTTCTGGTCAGTCTCATTTGGTGATTTTACTTCTTCTCCCTGGCTTCTAATGCTGTGACCACAAGAATCAGTCATTGGATATTTTCTCTTCACTTTCTACATTGCTCCGTTAGTGACCTTGTCCAGGCCCACAGCCTAGATGTCATTTGTATGCTAACTACTCCTAAATTTATATTCTAGCCCAAATTTTTCTCCAAAATCTAGATTTCTATATTCAACTTTCTAATCAACATCTTCACTTGACTGGTTAATACATTTCTGCAAACTAACAAGGTTTTTTAACAGTATATAGGTACTATTGGGTTTGGCCAAAAAGTTTGTTTGGGTTTTTCCATAACGTAACCTGAAAGAACTTTTTCCCAACCCAATATTAATTTGCAATTTAAAGAAGAAATTATGAGGGGAAGTTTGGTTAGCCTTACTATTCACTGCTTATCATGTCTGGACTTTTTAAAGTCATTGTTTTATTGAGTTATAATTTACCTACAATAAAATGTACATTTATTGTGTCTATTCTATAATATTTGACTACTGTAAACATCAAAGCAACACACTATCCAAATGAAGATACGGACTACTTCTACCAAAGTGGAAAGTTCCCATATGCCACTGTCTATCAGCTGTCCTCCATCTGCTCATAAGAGGCAATCATTGTCCTAATTTCTATCCATAGATTTGTTCTACCTGTTCATGAACTTCATATCAATGGAATCATATGGTATATATTTTTCTGAGTCTTAGTATTTGCTCTCAACATAATGGTTTTAAGATTCATTCTTTTTGTTTCATATATCAGTAGTTTGTCACTTTAGTTTGCTGAGAATATTACATTGTACAAATATACCACAATTTATTTATGTTTTCACCTTTTGATGGAGGGCTTTTTCCTGCTTGGGATTATTAAGAATAAGGATGCTATGAACATTCTTATACAAGTGCTTTTGTAGACAAATATTTTTATTTCTTACAATAAAAACCAAAAAGCGAAATTGCAATTTACATTTCTCTGATAACACATGATATGCTTTTCACATGTTTTTTTGTCATGCTAATGTTATCTGTTATAGAGAGCCCAAGTCTTGCCCGTTTTGATTGGGTTGCTTGTCCTTTGATATTTTATTTATAGAAATTCCTTATATATTCTGTGTGAGTTCTTTGACAAATATATAAGCTGAAAATATATTTTTCTAAGCTAATTTAACTATTTATTTCCTTAATGGTGTATTTTGATGAGCAAATAGTTATAATTTTGATGTTACCTAATTTATCATTTTTTTTCTTTTTTAGAGCTTTTTGTGAAGCCCTGAAAAAACTGAGAAATATACCATCTTCATGAACTGGAAGACTGATTACTGTAAGGTGTCAGTTCACTATATATTCTATAAATTCAATGTAATCCCAGTTCAAAATACAGCAGGGGTTTTTAAGAAGAAATTGACACACTAATTTTAAAATTTTATAAGAAAATTACACATTACCTATAAGTGTTAGATTAATATCGAAAAAAATAACTAGTTTAAATTACTATACTACCTTATTTTAAGACTTTCTATAAAATCACAGTAATCAATCCAGTATGATATTTGTATGAGGGTAGAAAATAGATTGTGGGACATCACAGAGTCCTTATTTAGACCCACATGAATATGGCCAACTGATTTCATTAGGATCCCAGTCAATTAAATGGAGAAAGAAAAGGATTTTGAACAAATAGTGCTAGAAAAATTAGATGTAGATAAGGAAGAAAAAAGAAACAAACAAACAACCTTTATGATATTCCATTCCCAAAAAAATGATCTAGGATGAATAATAAAGCTAAAGTTAAAATACGGAAAAAATTTTCTATAAGGAAACTCAGGAGAAAATCTCACTGACCTCTGAAGTAGATTCTTGGACAGAAGAATCTTCACTTTACTTCTTAAAATTCTTCCTAGGCTATTGAATGAAGCAGATCTGGTTCATTCATCTGAGCTCATTTGTTAATGTAGAAAGAAAGAGAATACTTGGAGAATGCTGGATAATATTCTCCAAAACACTGGAGAATACTTAGATAAATTAAAACTTAGAAGGAATTAAATACATAAGGTTGGGAAGAAAATATTTTTGAGCAGAAGATACCATCTTATTACTGTGTAATGAAAAGACGGCCATTTTATTTGTAATTTGTATCTTGTTGTATGAATAGTTATCCTGTGGTGACTACTGTACTGTAGAGACCTGAAAGGACTAGTCTTCGTACTTCTGGGTGATAGTTACTGGTGAAAGAGGGAATTTCCTGGTGTCAATCATCTGGTAAGAGATGGGTCATTGGATAGAAAATAGGAACCATGAGAAATGGTGAATTTTCCACTTCTCTTGGATTAGATGTAGACCAAGAATTTATCAAGAGTGACAAGTACCTGCAGAATGGCCATCATTAAAAAATTTACAAATAACAAATGCTGGAGGGCTTCCCTGGCGCAGTGGTTGAGAGTCCGCCTGCCGATGCAGGGGACACAGGTTCATGCCCTGGTCCGGGAAGATCCCACATGCTGCGGAGCAGCTGGGCCCATGAGCCATGGCCTCTGAGCCTGCGCGTCTGGAGCCTGTGCTCCACAACAGGAGAGGCCACAACAGTGAGAGGCCCGTGTACCGCAAAAAAAAAAAAAAAAATGCTGGAAAAGGTTTGGAGAAAAGGAAACCCTCCTACGCTATTGGTGGGAATGTAAATTGGTGCAGCTGCTATGGAGAACAGCATGGAGG
>RJWK010000309.1:85687-111838 GCA_004363435.1 Platanista minor
CACACAATGGAATATTACTCAGACATAAAAAAGAATGAAATAATGTCATTTGCAGCAACAAGCATGGACCTAGAGATTTTGATACTAAGCAAAGTAAGTCAGAAAGAGAAAGACAAATATAATATCACTTATATGTGGTGTCCAAATATATGACACAAATGAACTTACCTATGAAACAGGAACAGGAACAGACTCACAGATATAGAGAACTTGTGGTTGCCAAAGCAGGGGAGTGGGGGAGGTGGGGAGGCTTGGATTGGGAGTTCGTTATTAGTAGATGCAAACTATTATATATAGAATGGATAAACAACAGGTCCTATTGTATATCACAGGAAACTATATTTAATATCCTGTAATAAACCATAATGGAAAAGGAAAAAAAGAAAAAGAATGCAAGAACCTGTCACGTGGTCCTTGATTTAAATCTTTGCAGCCTTTGGAAGACACAACTAATGTAACATGCACTCTTTCCCACTGAGCTCAGTGATGGATTCAAAAACCTATTCCATACAATGACTCAAACAACCTACTTATTAGACTTGGCATATAAGAAAACATTCCCAGTCTAAATGATTAGTAGAGGTATCCTAAGTGGTGCTTTTTAAGATGGCATTTGTTAGATGACGTCCAGTTGGGAAGAGGAAGAGAGACACATAGGGAAGATTTTGCTTCTTTCTAGGCTTCCATGTGAATCATACAGAGATTTCAAGCTCAGGAAAACACGTTATAACATGCAGTGTCACATTTTCCTGATTTCTGGCATTCTGTATTCATTGGCTTTTTGTTAAAACCTAGAATTTCTTTTAATTTTGCATTCCCACTTTGCCTATGAAATATCCATTTCCCACCTCCCTTCTGCCTTCCTAAGAAAACCCTGATTTTGCTCCACAGCCCAGTCAATTTCACACTGCCTTGTATTTCAGGGAAATTTCAGCGATTGAGTCCTGATGGTCCAATAAAATTATGCAGGGTCCCATTTTCATTACCAATGACTATTGCATGGCATATATAGGCATGTGATGCATTGCTGGCCAATGAGACACAAGTGGCAGTCTGGAAAGACTCTCTTGCTCTTTAAAAGGAGCATATGAGCAAGGTAGTCCTCTTCTTCCTCTGGGCATCATCATGCCTGGAAATGACTCCTGAAATTGGTGTAGTCATGTGGTGACTCTAAGTAGCACCAGCCTTAAGAGGATGGTGGAACAAAAAGACTGAAACTTGATTTCATCATTGAATACCTCATCAGATGGTGCTGGGGATCTGCCTTCCTCTGTACGTCTTGATATAGTTCCATAAATGTAAGTCAATTGAGTAGAAAATTTCCATCATTTGCTACTAAAGTCATGTTAATATGTTTTTTGTGGTTGTTATTTTAAAAGTTCCCACAAAAAGAATAAAATACCTAGGAATAAATCTACCTAAGGAGGTAAAAGACTTGTACTCAGAAAACTATAAGACACTGGTGAAAGAAATCAAAGATGACACAAACAGATGGAGAAATACACCATGTTCTTAGATTGGAAGAATCAGTATTGTGGAAATGACTACACCACACAAAGCAATCTACAGATTCAGTGCAAACCCTATCAAATTACCAATGGCATTTTTCACAGAATTAGAACAGAAAATTTTACAATTTGTATGGAAACACAAAAGACCCCAAATAGCAAAGTAACCTTGAGAAAGAAAAATGGAGCAGGAGGAATCAGGCTCCCCAACTTCAGACTATATACAAAGCTACAGTAATCAAGATAATATGGTACTGGCACAAAAACAGAAATATAGATGAATAGAAAAGGATACAAAGCCCACAGATAAACCCACACACATATGGTCAACTAATCTATGACAAAGGAGGCAAGGATATACAATGGAGAAAAGATAGCCTCTGCAATAAGTGGTGCTGGGAAAACTGGACAGCTACATGTAAAAGAATGAAATTAGAATACTCCCTAACACCATACACAAAAATAAACTCAAAATGGATTAAAGACCTAAGTGTAAGGCCAGACACTATAAAACCCTTAGAGGAAAACATAGGAAGAACACTCTTTGACATAAATCACAGCAAGATCTTTTTTGACCCACCTCCTAGAGTAAAGAAAAGAAAAACAAAAATAAACAAATGGGACCTAATGAAACTTGAAAGCTTTTGCATAGCAAAGAAAACCATAAACAAGACAAAATGACAACCCTCAAAATGGGAGAAAGTATTTGCAAATGAAGCAACTAACAAAGGATTAATCTCCAAAATATACAAAGAGCTCATGCAGCTCAAAGTCAAAAAAACAATCCAATCAAAAAATGGGCGGGGGCTTCCCTGGTGGCGCACTGGTTAAGAGTCCACCTGCTTATGCAGGGGACACAGGTTCGTGCCCCGGTCTGGGAAGATCCCACATGCCCCGGAGCAGCTGGGCCCATGAGCCATGGCCGCTGAGCCTGCGCATCTGGAGCCTGTGCTCTGGAATGGGAGAGGCCACAACAGTGAGAGGCCCACGTACAGAAAAAAAAAAAAAAAAAAAAAAAAAAAAAAAAAAAAAAAAAAAATGGGCAGAAGACCTAAATAGACATTTCTCCAAAGAAGACATGCAGATGGCCAACAAGCACATGAAAAGATGCTCAACATCACTAATTATTAGAGAAATGCAAGTCAAAACTATAATGAGGTTCTCACTTTGTTCATCCAAAAAAAAAACTATAATGAGGTATCACCTCACCAGTCAGAATGGCCATCATCAAAATATCTACAAATAATAAATGCCAGATAGGGTATTGAGAAAAGGCAACCCTCTTGCACTGTTGGTGGGAATGTAAACTGATACAGCCACTATAGAGAACAATATGGAGTTCCTTAAAAATCTAAATATAGAGCTACCATATGACCCAGCAATCCCACTACTGGGCATATACTCAGAGAAAAACATAATTCAAAAAGACACATGAACCCCAATGTTCACTGCAGCACAGTTTACAATAGCCAGAACGTGGAAGCAAGCTAAATGTCCATTGACAGATGAATGGATAAAGAAGATATGGTACATATATACAATGGAATATTACTCAGCCATAAAAAGGAAATTGGGTCATTTCTAGAGACATGGATAGACCTAGAGACTGTCATACAGAGTGAAGTAAGTCAGGAAGAGAAAAACAAATATCATATATTAACACATATATGTGGAATCTAGAAAAATGGTGAAGATGAACCTATTTGCAAGGCAGGAATAAAGATGCAGACCTAGAAAATAGACGTGTGGACATGGGGAGGGGAGAGGGGGATGAACTGGGAGACTGAGACTGAGGATGTCCACTGCTATGTGTAAAACAGATAGCTAGTGGGAACCTGCTGTATGGCACAGGGAGCTCAGCTCGGTGCTCTGTGGTGACCTAGATGGATGGGATTGGGGAGGGTGGGAGGGAGGCCCAAGAGGGAGGGGATATATGTATACATATAGCTGATTCACTTCATTGTACAATAGAAAGTAACACATCATTTTAAATCAACTATACCCCAATTAATAAAGAAGTAAAAAAATAATTCCCAGCCATTCCCCCATTTTAACAGTTAGGCTATGGGTAACACAAGAAAAGGGTTTCGGTTCATGTTTAATCTGAGTTAAAAGTGGAATAGAACAGTTCCATGCCTTGCTGTGCCCATACTCAATTTGCCCAGAGAGAGTGTCAACTTTGGAGGTTTTGAGTTTTATTTGAATTAAGGAAGACGTTATTTCTGCTCAGACCTTCAAATCACACTAACGAGATCATTCTCCGGCCGTCCAGCACTTCTACAAGGAACCACTCTGCTCAGTGACACATGAGAGAGAGAAAAGAACGCTACTTAGATGCCTGCTGTTTCGGTGGGTACTTACCCTGAAAAGGAGAGTCGGCTTCTTTGAACAATGATGACCACATTCCAAGAACTCAATTCTGTATTTGCTTTTCTTTCTATTTTAGAAGTTCGTACATGTTTAGGAGGCAAGATGGTTCCGATTTTAAACTTTCTTTTTTGATGCTAATCACTTAATGACATTTTCTCATTCTAGGCTGAGGTTTTCCACATTTGGTCTCTGTCTTCTTTTTTACTTAATTAATCGGAGCCAGAATCCCTTTCCCATATGCCCCATGTTAAATACTAATTTTTCAGAGCAGTCACTTGGAGGTGGAACAAGAACGAGAATGTGGTTCTTGGCTGATGGTGTTGTAGCACTCAAGGAACTGGAAACTTAGTGGCAGGAGAAACAGCTGGGTAGAGAACACATCATGAACATCCAGAGGGCCCTAATGGACTCTCCACACTCTTACTCTGCAAAACTCTGGCATCACAGCAAATGAAGTGGCCACATCTGAACGTGTTTACACATGCTAAGGTCAATACCCTCACATACTGTATCATTGATAGTGACCCTTAAGTGTCTTCAGTTCAGTGTTTCACTTACAATAATAGCTCTCATCTCTGAACACTAAGTATGTGTCAGGCACTATGCTACCTGTTTTGCAGATGACAAATCTTTCAATCCTCACAGCTATCTTGTGTAGCAGGGATTATACTTATTTTTCACATGAAGAAACTAAGAAAAAGGGTAATCTGTCCAGAGTCACATACTACCTAAGCGACCTAACCTCGATTTCATCCTAGCCCTGACTCCTAAACCAATTCTCTTAGTCAATATACTTGTTTCTCTTTTAGTTTGGCATACCTCTCCCAGATATATGCTCCTCTAGGGCATATACCCAATAATTAGCTCAGACCAGGTATATATACAAGTGCTCAATAAACTGCTGTTTTTAGTGTGGAATAATGTGACTAATACAGGCAAAAGCAATTTTATTGATCCAGAAACAAGTTCTAGCTGAGTGACTTTTATCTATGAGGAAATTATCCAAAGTATGACACTTAACTTGATTATTTAAAATCCATTCTCAGTCAAACTAGGTCAAGGATTTGGTGACTTTAATAGTTGTTTAGTCAACCTGCTCCTGATAACAGGCTAACCCTACTTGTGTCTTTGGCTATAGAAAAGAACATGAATTGACCAGTTGAAATACATCACCTTATTATAGCGTTTAAAAAAGTAGGATAACCTTGAGATTCTACTGTTGGCAATTCAGTCATATTACCTTTATTAGTGTATATCAACAACTAGATTCTTAGATTCATGTCAGACTATAAGATTGTCCTACATGATAAGCCTTTTGGTGGCAAGAACTGCATCTATCTCAGCTCCTCCAAGAATTGACACACTGACTGGCACATAGCAAATATTCAATTAATATCTGTTAAGTTGAAACAGGGTGGGGGGGAGAGATAAATTAGGAGTTTGGGATTAACAGATACAAAATATATATAAAATAGATAAACAACAACGATCTACTGTATAGCACAGGGAACTATATTCAATATCTCATAATAACCTATAATGGAAAAGAATATGAAAGAGAATACATATATATGTGCATATATATATATATATATATGCATATATATATGAAACCGAATTGCTTTGCTGTACACCTGAAACTAACACAATATTGTAAATCAACTATACTTCAATTAAAAGTATATACATAGGGACTCCCTTGGTGGCACAGTAGTTAAGAATCCACCTGCCAGTGCAGGGGACATGGGTTTGAGCCCTGGTCCAGGAAGATCCCACATGTCACTGAGCAACTAAGCCCATGAGCCACAACTACTGAGCCTGCGCTCTAGACCCCGTGAGCCACAACTACTGAAGCCCATGCGCCTAGAGCCCCGTGCTCTGCAACAAGAGAAGCCACTGCAGTGAGAAGCCTGCACACCGCAACGAATACTCGCCATGACTAGAGAAAGCCTGTGCACAGCAGCAAAGACCCAACGCAGCCAAAAATTAAATAAATAAATAAATTTATTAAAATATATATATATAAATTTTTAAGTTGAATTAAAATACATTAAATAAATAGAAGGAAAATATATTTTAATTCTGCATGAAAACAAATTTAAATATAAGTATGAAGGGGCCTTTAATTGAATCTCTATTATAATGTATTTTTGTGGCTTGATATTAAAAGAAAGCAGAGGCTGGAAAGTCAGAGCAACATGTGCCTAAGTCTCACTTCTTTATTAAGAATTGTATGATTCTGGAAAAAATACCTAACTATCTAATCCTCAGTTTTCTCTTGTATGAAATACAAAATAATACCTCATGGAGTTATGATTAGGAATATATACATATTCAACATACAAACACTATAAATAATATAATATATAGATTATGTATGTATGTATATATACATGTAGGCATATGTACATAATATTAAATATAATACATAATACCATAGCACAATGTCTTTTGTCTCCGTACCAATGCACTTTTGCTGCAGTAACAATCAATTCTAAATGCTCAGTCATTTTACGAAAACAAACATTAATATCTTGCTCACTTTACATGGAGGCTACAAGAAGTAGGCTGCTGTTCTGCTCTAGACTGTAGGTAGACATAGACTTATTTTGTGTGTCTTCTCATCTAGAACCTATGCTGAAGGTCATGGAAGAGGGCAGAAACACAAGAGGATGCATAAAAAGTTACCATGCCTTGAAAAACTTCTCACATTCAATTATCCAAAGCTAGACACATAGCCAAGCCAAAATCAGTAGGGCAGGAAGCATACCCACCCACAGGGAAAGAGGGAATTAATAACTGTGAATAATTATATCATCTACTACCACAAAGATACATTTTAAAATTTAGTTCCCTTTTCGATTAAAAGACAAATAAGCATTTTTTAAACAAAAACATCTATTGAGATTTGGCTATGCTCCAGACATTGTGCTAGGAATATAAATATGAAAAAATTTAGATTCTGCTCTTAAGGGACACAAAATATCATAAAACATTTCCTAATTTTTAGAATTTTAGCCTAATGCTGTTATGTTCCAAACTACATAAAATGCTGAACAAAAACAGAATTTTCTACTTAGTTAATGCCTATTAGAAAGCATATTTTTACTAATTTCTCTAATTTAAAATTTTTGCATAATTTATCATAAGAAAATGATATTGCTGAAATAAATATCTGTTATGAAAGATAAGCAAACAGCATCCACGTTAAAAACTAAATAGTCATATAAGCTAGTGCAACTTTTATGTATTCCATATTTTCAATTACTTACTATCTTTTTTTTTTTTTTTTTTTTTTGCGGTACGTGGGCCTCTCACTGTCTTGGCCTCTCCCGTTGCGGAGTACAGGCTCCGGACGCGCAGGCTCAGCGGCCATGGCTCACGGGCCCAGCCGCTCCGCGGCATGTGGGATCTTCCCGGACCGGGGCACGAATCCGCGTCCCCTGCATCGGCAGGCGGACTCTCAACCACTGCGCCACCAAGGAAGCCCAATTACTTACTATCTTTTTAAAAAGCTTTTGGATACAATCTGTTAAATATGGTCATATTAAAATTGACATAAAAGACAATATTTCCTTATTTTCTTTTTATAACGTTTAGTCTAAATATTGTTCATAAAATAGATTTTTTATTTCCTAAGGAAAATGCATTGCTTTAAAAAACCAAAAGGCCAACAAAACTCTGCTGTTAATTGGAGATATGGTCAGGGCTTTTGTGAAGTGACTCTCTAAAAGTAGTGCTTAGCTGAGAAGTGCACATACGTACTTATACACACATGCAAAAACTTTTAGCAAAAAAAAAGTCTTAGGCAGGTCTTGCATCAAATTACCCCATTTTATGGGTTGCTGTGGAAAAAAAGGAGCCCTCTGGAAGTGCAAAACCACCTTTGAGTGTAATGCAAAGAACCATCCATACCATGAAAGTGAAGAACAGCTGGGGATTGAGGAAGTGTAAGCTGACATGTCAGACAGTAGCCAGACAAAGTGAGCCAGGTGCTGTCTGGAGAAAAAAAAAGGGGGGTTGGGGGCTGGGAAAAACAACTGAGCAATGTCAACAGAGTCAACAAAATGGACCAGCTGTTCACTCTTATCATAACAAGAAAATACAGAGAATTCCAGGGATGAGGATTAAACTTGCTGAGAGATTAAACTTTTAAAAATCAAATGAATGAACTGGATTGCTCTAAGAAGCCTCCACTTGGAAGCTTTTTGACTGAAAAGTGCAGTGCAAGACTCTGGGTGATTCAGTGCACCGTTGACTGGTTCGGGATTTAAAAGCTCATAATAATTTCTCTCTCTTCTGGGGATATCACCCTCTTGCTTTCTGGCTATTTGGGAATTGTCTACTTTCAGGAAGTCCAGATGTAGCACTGCTCTTCTGGCACTGCCCCAAAGAGGAGGAGATAAACCTGGACTGAAATGGACACAAGGAGGCATTTCGTGAACATAGTATTGGTAGCATAATACGGTAGAATTTTCTGGTGGGCCAAAGGTCTGAGTTGTCTAAGTCACTTGCTTTCTCTGAGTTGCAGTTTTCTTCTTGCACAAAGGTAGGGAAGCACTTGTCAAAAGCGCTGGTGTCACAGAAAAAGGGTTTGAAGTAAAATGGGTTGAAAAACATCACGTTCTTGAATCCTAAAGAGTCACAATAACCTCTTACATACCCAATGCTCTAAGAAACCTCAATATGGGGAAAGAGCTGTTCCACTATTTTTAATCCAATATTTCCTTCATTTGGCCCCAGAAGCCATTTATCACTTAGCACCTACTAAACCCCCAACGTGATGTCGCCTTAGAGTTCATGCTGGGAAACACTGAAGTAACTATTCCCAGGACATTTTCAGCTGTAAAATCCGCACTCTGTTTTATATTTTTCAACTTTTTTGTTGACATGGGTGAATGCTAGAAGCTCTACCTTGGCTAGGACCTAGAAAGAAAAGTTTCAGTACTTTCGAAATGGTTTGGTTTCACATATAAAGTACGGTCAGGTAGTAACTACGGGTGGATTGTTTTAGGGAGTAGATGCTCCTTCAGCCTCCAGAGTGTAATTGAAAGCAAGTTAAGCTCTTATCCACAGGCAGCATCAAGATAATGCAGTTTAAAAATAGTGTGAAGAGAAAATGCTCTATAATCCCCCAGTTTAAAACTCAGCTTTATCACTAATTAACTTTGTGACTTTGAGTAAGTTACTTAACCTCTCTAAATATCCATCCCTTCTTTTTATAAGATACAAATAACCATCATTTCCGCCAACACAATACCTGACACATAAGCGTTCAAAAGTTTCAAAAACAAAATTTAATAATAAGAAGTCGGGATGGACCTCAGAAAAACCAGGCAACTGCTCTAAAACAAATCCTTAGTTGAGGACTTTGGATGGCATTCTTATCAGTTTGAATTAAGGAGGAATGAATCTAAATTTAGCAACCAATAATGCAGCAACAAAACTGGTTTTTTTCTTTAGTTTTATTTGCCCTCATCCCAAATTTATTCTCTCCATGATACCCTTTCCAAAATGCAAACATAATCATGTCATTTGCCCACTTAAAATCTTGCAAGGTCTCCTTATTGTCTAAAAGATGAAAGTTAATGCACATCACGCAAGCCCTCTCTTTCCCAACGACTGTCCCCTCCTGCACATCAAACCCCCAGCCCTCCATGCTGCACTTCACACCTAACCACTGGGAGATCCTCAACGTTCCGTGCTGTGTTCTAGGCTGACGCCTTTAACACATGCTGCCCCCTTTGCTTGAAACACCCTTACCCTCACTTGACTGTTTCTTCATTCTAGTCTCAGCTCATGTCACCTCTTCTATCAACCTTTCCTGAACTCCCTCCCTCCCCAGTCCTCCAACAGAGTCCACTCTTTCCTCATTGAACTCTCACATCCATTTGCAGCATCCTCAGTCTGCACCAAAATGATCTTCCATGTCAACTCCCCAGCTCCCTAGCGCTTCCTCCTAGTGACTCCATTCATCTCTGTGTCCCCAGAGTCTCACAGAGAAGGCCCTACACAAACGACAAACATCTGTTAAATGAAAGCAGAAGGAAATAGGGAAATGTTTCTGTAAACAGTTTTACTCAACAAATGTCTTCGTGGCATGGAAAGATGTTTCCCTCCAACAAATGTTTTTATTGTAATAATAATGTCCACAGCAGAACTTGAGGCTCTGGGAGAGCCTAGGTTTAAATCCAGTTTCCACTTCTTTCCAGCTCTGAAAATTAGAGCACGTTTATTCCCCTCTCTGTTGTAAGGAGGAGGCAGGGCTGAAGTAAAGCTCTCTGAGCCTGTTTTCACTTCTGTAAATAATCATACCCACTCCAGTCCTCAGTACAGAGCTAAACCTAGAATACCTACTTGCTGATTATCAGCTGTCCTGTTTTTACTATTATTTGTAGCATTACGATTTTTTATTACTATAATACCAAAAGCTTAAATATGATAATCTCATTGTGAAAGTGTTTGTAAACTGTAAAGAGATATTTAACTATTAATTGTTAGTACTCTTTATCTTATTTAAACTCAATAGAAAATTCATTTAATCCTGAACCTACCTCTAGGTGTGGTAGTCTGGTTTGGGGATGTCAGTAATATAAATGGTGTGGGCTCCTTAGAAATTAATATTGTAAAATAATTTCTGAATATTTTGCCAGCCAGAGTACATAGTGTTGGGTGCCCTCAGCAGTCTACTTTTCCTAAACGGCATCCCAAATGTACCCAAAGCATTGCAAATTCCATCCTGTCTAAAATGATGGGTAATTGAGTAACGAAGAAATGGACCTTGGAACTATTTGGTTGATACATGCTTTCTCATTCTCAGTAATTCATTAATTTAACGGGGAGCAGAAGCAGTTTGAAGAACTAAATACTGAAACTTCATTCACTTAGCAAACAGCTGTGACCTTGCAAGAAGAGCAAATGGGAGCCCATGTATAACAAGCCCTTTTTTCGTTTGTTTGTTTTTATTTTCTCTTTTAGTAATGACATGGCTCTGGAGAGATTCTTGTGAGGGAGAATCTGGCTAAATGGCTAGCAGGATTAACAAGTTGCTTTGTTTCTATTGTCTCACAGATAAGCACCACTATTCTGTCCTCTAATCTGTTAACTCCGACATCAATACAGTATCTTCTAAATCATGAATAAACATAAAATTCACAGAGATGGAAACTGAAAATTTCTTTCAGAGAGCACAATTAAGGGATTGATTTGATTATTTACACTGAATTATAAGCACAATTATTTCCTCCCTTCAACTAAAACCACAGAGAACATTTTAAATCAGGATGCTTTGGCAAGAAAGCGAGAGGAACCTGTGCACAGAGTCACAGGCTGTGCTAGAAGCTCATGGTCCCTGTAGGGGCTGGCAGTGTAGCCTGGGAAGCCTGTAGATCTTGAGGTCCCTGACACTTACCTTTTCCCTCTGACCTTCAGATTTAGTTGCTAGGGTGGGTGGCTAACAGTTACAATTAGGGGTGCTGGGTGAAATAGGACGTCTGGTCAAATATGAGTTTCAGATAAATAATGGATAATCTTTTAGTACAATTTGGGACATAGACTAAAAATTTGGGATACGCTAGAAAAAGTTTTATTCAAAAAAAGTTTTATTCATTTTTTTATCTGAAATTCAAATTTAACTGAGCCCTCTCTATTTTTCTGTGTTAAGTTTGACAACCTTGGTTCCAATCAACACGTAAAAAGGCCTTATCAATCTACCTACATAAATTTGCCACTAAAGAGAAAACAAAAGGTGAGTTCTCCCAGACCAGGAAGTCCTAGCCACTGACCCTATTGGCCACCCCCATCGACTATGTCCTACTCTCAAGTCCAGAAAGAAGTAATCCCTTTTATGCTAAGAAGATACATTACTTCCTTCACCTGACTGAAATTTTCCCTTGTCTTCCCCTTGACTCTTATTTAGGTAGGAGGAGAAAATTGGAAGGAGATTGAGTATTTCAGCCAATACCAAAATGTACAAGTTGCAAAGCAAACAGTGATAAACAGAGTAGCTTGTGATAGAAAGAAATTGTTCACAAATTTTCTTACTCTCCTCATGATTAATTTATTTTGTCAGACAGTGGAAGAAGATGTTTCCTTCTATTTTAGTATATTTCTGAATCTAGTTGGTGGGGAGGGAAGAACAAGTGTTTGAGAGTCTTGCAAAGTAGTTTCAAATCCAGCCTCCAGCACACAAAAGTTTTCTGAGCTCTGTTTCTCAGTATTTTGATCTGTACAATGGAACAATAATGCAGCACCAGCCCTAGCGTATTCTTGTGTGGGTTAACTGATATGACATAGGAAAAAAATTTTAATGTAGGGTTTTAGTTCTTTTTCTCTTTCTCCTTCTGAATTTTTAACAGTCTTCCAATGGTCTATTCATTCTTTCATCTTTTTATTTTTTAATACAGAGTTAAGGCCCTGCTTTCCTTCACTCTCCCCACAAGTCTTCCTCCTTGGGGAAATGATTGTGGCCCAGAATTACCTGTTTGGACATCTTCTCTCTGCTCTCTAGCTATAGTCATCCTCACCCTCTTGTGTGTCTGCACTATAATCCTCATCTTTGGGCCTGAATCATTATATTTTCAAATCTGTAGGTATTAAAATAGTCTGATTTACATACGCCTAATACTTTGGAAGAGAATGCCTAAAATTATTAACTGTTGCTCTCTGAGTTCAGAAGCAATGGTTAGTGGTCACTAAATGTTATAGAGTTGTGAATACTTCCAAATTTTAAGCTTTAAGTATACATTAAATTTATGATAAAGAGGTTTTTTTAAACTTAGTAATTTAATGAATTACTAAAGATCTCATAGCCAATAGGAGGCAGAAATGGACCTTGAATGTTGCACTTCTGACTCCAAGTGCTGTGCTTATGTCTCCCTAGTATGTTGCTTTTCTGTCTTGCTCCACTTGCCCTGGTGATCTTACAGTATATAATTATGAATATTCAAAAGTGAATACACCCTGTCTCTCCTAATAGATCATAACATCCTTGAGAACAGGAGTCATGCCCTGTACTTGCAAAAGATGGTGTCAGACACATACTAAGTGCTCAGTAAATGTGGGTTGACTGAAAGATTCCCTATTAACATTAATTTTTCATTGTCTTTTCCAAACCCATCTAGTTGAGGAAAATGTGAAACTATTCATTTCCTTTGCTTGTCTATCAGCATATGTCCATACAGAAGATTTTGGTCTTTGTTATCAGGACTGCCTCACTTCTGACATCTGTTTCCACCATAGCTAAATGTCACTTTCACATGCACAATATCCTCATGTGGACACTCAGAGAGGTGTGCTGCCTTAGAGATAATCTGCTCTGCATCCTGCCTGAAGCCTGAGTGCCTTTAGATGCTCATCCAACTTCTGCCTAAAGAAGATTAGTACCAGGCATTTGTGATTTGGCAAGGCCATTTAGAATACAGCAAACAATTAGAATGTGTTTAGTAAATTAGCCTGAAACCAGCCTCTCTCCCTTCCACACTGTTCATAGGTAGACCCTCTGGACTCACAGAAATTCTCATCTTTTCTATTTTAGGACTGCCTTTCAAATGTTTTTAGACATATCAGGACCTCGTCAATGTTCCTCTTTCTTTCTTTTGGCTAACATTGTAAAACAATAAGCCTTCTCCTCAATTCCCATCTTCATCTAACTTTAATATCTTGCATTTGGTATCTTGAAGTAATGTGAGTATATTAGGGTAACACCAGCTGCTGTAACAAACAGATCCACATATATAATGTCTCAAATACAGAAGTTTATTTCTCTCACGTATGACTGTCTAAGGCAGGTGTTCCTGGCTGGCAGGTACCTTTTCTCCACTTGGTGTTTTTGATGCCATAATCTTCACATCACCTGGCTCTCTGATCTTCTAGGGTTTCATTAGCATTGCTTGCATCCAGCAGATAAAAGGAAAAAGAGGGGGTGTAAAGAAGATACACCTGCTTCTTAAAAATTCTTTCCTGGATGAGATTATCATCACTTCTGCTTGTATTATAAGGAAAAAACAATCACATGGGCACCTCTGAATGCAAGGAAGGAGTGGAAATGGCCCTGGGAGGTATGATCTCCTCCTGGGTTGTCACTTTCCTGCAACAACGTTACATTACTGAAAGACAGAGAAAATATTTTTGTGGACAGTACCATCTCTGCTATGGTGTAAGGGGAAATCAGATTCGGCAACAGGGTAGCAAAGTGCTTTGAGCCTCAGGTAACAAGGATGGCTCACTTATCACATAGGCCTCTTTCTTGAACCTAACTGGGCCACCATTGCTCTTACCATCACCCTCGTCCAGGGTTTTCTACTCTGTTCCATTGAAAGACTTGCCCATAATTCGATGTACCCCTAAGTAAGGAAAACTGCTAATTATTCTGACATATACCAACTTCTGAGATTTTAAAATCTTTGAAAAGAAATGTATCTTAGAATCACACTGTATGGTATCTACTGTCTCTCTTTCACATACACACACCCTGACAGCAATATGTGCCTCTTTCTTTGTCGTTTTATTCCTTCTGTTTCAGAATTTCCGTGTAGTATTCCTTTTATCCAATATACCTACTGCACATAGGTAACTGATTTAGCAATTTAGGACTCTCTCAATCACAGGGCGCTCATTGATCTGTTCTGCCAACCTTACGTTATAAGGAGTCTGACTTGAGACTGGGATTTAGTGTGTTCGAGTTTCACTCCCTTATCACTGGAGACTTAGCCATATTGAGCTACACAGTGGCAATGGGTACAGCTGATGAAAGTGTCCTGAGAGTTGGATACAAAACTACATGAATAATATTTTCTCTCATGTTTAGTTCATTAAAATCAAACCACACAAGCAGTCGGGTCACAAACTTTGAACTTTGATGATAAAGGTAATGGTGAATTCCAAAAATAGAACAATGCTTTGGCAGAAAAAGAATTGGAAACTTTCTTTCAGCAACGTTTTGCTGACCATGAAAAGGCCTCTTCAAGCCTCAAAGATATTCTCTCGGTGGTCTCTTGTGGGCCATAAAGGTCTCACTATAAATCACCCCATGAGACCGAGGTGTGGAAGGATCCAGTAAAGTGCAGATACGTTATCTGTGAGGAGCAAGTTCCTATGAAACTAATTCTTTTATCAGCCAAGTCAATAAATATTTATTGAGAAAGGTCTATGTGAAAAGGCACACTTTTAGGTGTTGTTTTGAGTCATGGGAGGAGGGAGTTTCAAGCCAAGAATGTTGTAAGGAGGAGGCAGGGCTGAAGTAAAGCTCTCTGGGCAGTGATGGGGAAATGTTACCCCCATTTGCCCAGGTGGGCAGTGGAGTTCACTCCAAGGTGAATGGCACTATTGTTTTTATTGAAGTACTGTTGATTTATAATGCTTCAGGTGCACAGCAAAGTGATTAGGTTATGCATATATATCTATCTATTATTTCTCAGATTCTTTTCCATTATAGGTTCTTACAAGATAGACTATAGTTCCCTGTGCTATACAGTAGATCTTTGTTGTTTATCTACCTTATATATAGTAGGGTGGATCTGTTAATCCCAAATTCCCAATTTATCCCTCCCCGCCCCTTTCCCCTTTAGTAACCATAAATTTGTTTTCTTCAAAGCACCCAAACAGCAAGGTCTGCAGACTTTATTTTAATTTGGTTAAACAATCTGTAGATATCAAAGCATGCTTGGATTCACTAGCAGAAATATATGACCCAAGATAGGTCGTATGTTCAAAGAACTAAAAAGCAAAGTAAGCAATGTAGAAGCTGCATGTAAGTCAGCAAAGAGATGGGAGAAGAGAGGAAACAAACAATATAAATCTCTAAGATGCTAACCACACCCATGAAAACAGAAACAACAAAGAAACAAAAATTGATTTCTTTAAATTATCCACAGTTCCCAACTTCATGGATGTGAGCTGAATCTTAAAGCGGAAAACCCCCCCACTTCTCTTTTTCTAAGAGGAAGAGAGATAGACACTGTTAACCTCTGATTTTCCCTCTTGCTGTGTCACCATTTATTTGTTCAGCCACCTATATGTTCTCAAAGCCTACTCTTTACAGCAGAGGCCAAAGGCTTCCAAATGAACCCTGAAGATGGCTGTACAGCCATGACAAGTGATGAGAACTCGTTGTTTCTGACAGAAAAACAACTCAGGAGCTACCTGCCATTTCCACTGGAGCCTTTTGGAAAGTTTTCCTTCAAAGGGTATTGTTGAGGGAGCAGATGAGAGCTCAAGAGGCTTGTGGAATGTGAGCCCTGGTTTTTGAAGTTACTTTTTCCTGTGGGCTGATTTTTAAGAGTTTGATTTTACTTTTAAGAGAGGAAATATGGAGCCAGGCTCCACTCACACTTTAACTCATTTACCAGAAGGAAGTCAAATCAGAAAGCAATTGAGTTGCCTCAGAGGCCCTGGGTTGGCATGAGGGTGAGGGAGATGGGGCAGTGGGGGAGGGAGGAGAGAAAGAGGAGACTGAAACTCCAGGCTACAAGAAGAGTCTATAAGCTTTTAATCCCTTGAAACACTGCAAAATGATTAAACTCACCTATTTCATACCTGCCTTGGAAAGAATGCAGATACATGGAAAAAGAGAAAATTTGGAAACTCACAAAATTGCACTTCGGACATCATGAAACATTCATTTGGGATTCAGAGGGCTGATCCCACTTGGTATGTTAAACATCTATGGGTTCTGGCTGCAGAATTGGTGGAGACAGTTCTAAGCAGTTATAAAGCAGAACCCTGTCTCATGTTTTTCCGTAGGGAGGGAACTAAGAACAATTCAAAGTAATGGATGGTTTCTGGAAGGACAGGTCTGCAAAAGGAGCATTAAAGGGCATTCCTTAGGGTAGCTGAGAATTTTCCTGGGTTGTATTCTGCTGATATATGCTCAAGGCGGATTTCACAGATATGTGGGGAGGCTCTAAAGACATTTCTTAAAAATCTCACCTGGTTTCAGGAATGGTTCCTCTCCCCATTTCATGTTATTATGTTGGGTAAGATTAAGAAGTTTAACATAAGGGATATGTGCATATTTTATGGGACCATTTAGCCAGCACTAAGAGAGGTGAGTTCCCGTCCCAGCTTCACTTTTGTGAAGGTTTTAGTTTGTCCTCTAACAATTTCAATATGCATTTCCAAAAAATTTGAAAATACCACTCAATATATTCTTACACTTCTTTTACTTTCAAAATGTTTTTCCTTTGTTTTTTAAGTGATAGTGTAGTTAATGTAATTGTTTCAATAGATAATTAGGCAGAGAGTAGAATAAGCATCTGGAAACTCAGTACACCAGTGACAAAAGATGATGAAGGAAAACTAAACAATTGCCTGGCCAATAGAAATATGTAGTAAAATTGGAATTATTAAATGGTCTCCTGTAAGAATAACAATCCAGAGACTTTGCATTTCTATAGAATCATTATCATCATTATTAAGATTTTTATTATTGGGTCGATCCTATGAAGGTCCAAAGAAAATAAACTACTATCTGGGAGTAATTTGTTCCCCCATATGATGTGAATTAAATTTTCTTGGAGAACAGTGTCCCACTCTGAAAACTGGGAAGAGATCATCTCTAGGGAATCTATTCTAGCATGAGTTCAACAGCAGAGGCAGCAACCAGGAAAACAGGAAATTGTGAGGCCGGCCTTTAACCAAAGGAAGTACCAGTCTCCTGCAGCTCACAGAAGCTCCTCTGTTTTACAGCACATTCCCAAGGTATTGCAACCTCTCCAGGGCACCTGATGGGCTAAATTAGTCCAATATTTACTGCAGAGATTGGGAAAGTCCAGTTTTTCCAGGAGTGGCACCATAGAAAAAGCAGGGACTTGATATCCTATGTAAGTTTCTGGCACATTATCTGAACACATAGTAGGGGAGGAGGAAGCAAGAAGCGGTTTCTTTCCTTCTTACAGCTAGGCTTTCACTTCTCTTACCTCCCCTAGGAAAGTCTCAGGACCCTCTCTACCCAATATATACCTTGTACATGCTCACCAAGTCTAAATGATCACATTACAACCCTGTCACTGGCACAAACACCATTGATTCATGACTGATGGTCTAAAGGTCAAGAGCAGAGGATTTATCATGAAACCAACTCCACCACTTATTAGCTGTGTCACCTTGCATATATAATACAACAGTCCCAATGCCTTCATTTTCTCTTCTGAGTGGGATGCTGCTTAATTTAAATTAAATAGCATGGAGCAGAGCATGTGACTCATTGTAAATACCCATATATAGTAGCTTTAATATTATTTAATGCAATATTATGGAATGGCATGAAGCCCTTTAGCCTTTGTAAATTTGCTTCATTGGACAAAATCTTCCCAATGCATGAGGTACTTTAAATTGGGCATGTTGAAAGGGCTTATTGTTTTATTAAGTATCTTTTATCTACATTAACTAAAACCAACTTGGTCTATCTTCAGTGAAAGAAATAAAGAGATGATGAGGTGAAGGCCTGGAATTTTTAAGTAGCAGTATTTCTTAGAATCAGAGTAGCTGGATCTCCAAGGATAATGTTAAATTTAAAATTTTAAGTTTTCTAGTAGCCACATTTTTTTTTAAGTAAAAGGAAATAGGTGAAATTAATTTTAACCCAATATATCCAAAATATTTTAATATGGAATAAGTATAAAATATTAGTGAGATAGTTTACTTTTTGCGTACTCAGTTTTTGAAATCTGATGTGTATTTTACACAGTACGACTAAGTTTAGACTAGCCCATTTCAAAGGCTCAGTAGCTACAGGCAGTGAGTGACTAACCATATTGGAAAGCAGCTCCCGTGGCTCCTGGAACCGAGCACTAGAGATGGAGTAATCAGGTAGCAGTTCAGTCTCTCTGCTTGATTCCCTTTACCCTCTGCTCATATTCTTCTCCTTTTGGGACCAACTTTCTCTGATCTTTCTGTGCATGCTTAAAACGGCTGACACACAGAGCAAGAGTATTTGTGCCTAAGATATAGCCATATATCTTAGATACTAACTATAATCCAAATCCCTAATCCATCAGGAAAGGAGTCTGATTGACATAACTTGTCACATGTTCACCCCAGTTCCTATCAACTATGGGGAAGAGAGGGCAGGAAGAAGTATAAGCATCATGGTTATCAGAGTTTGAAATATGTAGCTTAAGCTTTCCATAATGCACTGATTGATGATTCTCTGATATCCTTCCACTGGTAACATTTTCTGCAGACAAGGGCACCTCTCCTTCAATAATAATGATTAAGCTAAGGTGGTGCTTGATCCTTTTTTAATTTAATTGAAGACATTGGGCAGAGTCTATGAAATTAATATCGTGTATCAGGGATGACCAAATTTTCATTTATTTATTTAAAGCAAGATAGTAAATATTTTAGGCTTTATGGATCAAGAAACAAAATTGACAATACTATATAGGTACGTGTGTAACTATTTAAAATGTTAAAGGCATTTTTACTCACAGGCCATGCAATAATAGGTGACAGGCCAGATTTGCTGTACAGACCATAGTGTGGAGACCCTGTCCTACATAATTTTCTCTCTGTCATACAGTGCATTGTGATAGTCTCCAGGTTTAAATCTGGTTCTTTGATTGCCCCATGAAAATCTATAACGGCTCCTAATGTTAAGTAGCACGAATAAATTCACCTTTGCTGTTCAGAAATTAAAAAGAAAGAGACTGTGCCAAATGAAGCCAAGTGATCCCCATCATTAAGTGGCCCGCCCATGCTCCCTCCTGCTGCTTTCAGGTTCCCTGCAGTCTGGGCCTTTGAAAGGACATTTGTCTGTTACACATGGAAGATACAGCTATTGAGGAAACTCACATCCTAAGAGAGAAGGCCTGGGCACACAGATCCTGGCTTACCCCCAGGGGAGCTACTGCTCTAACTTTCTCACTGGCAATTACTCTCACGAGGAATGAGTCAAACTACATTCCAAGACAGGTAGGAGTTTAAGAGTATGTTCTATACTTATGTGTCCTTTATCTTAGCCACATAATTTAACCTCTCTAAATCGATATTCCATTATATAAAAGTTAGAGTTGTGATACTTACTTAACAGCGTGGCTGTAAGGAAAAAATGACTAATGCAAATGAATCACTTAACACCTTGCTTCACATTTATTAAACCAGTGAATATATGGTGGTAGTGAGGATGCAGTGATGACACTGATGGTGATGATGATATGATGATGATGATGTTTGTAATGATTAAACTTCAGAGGTTCAAACCCAAGAGTTTCCCCTAGTAACACATGAAGTCACCTTCAGGGATCTAGGTTTCAAGTTTCTTTTCCCCATCAGCAGGCATGCTAATATTTGATTCTAACTGATATAATTTAGATCTGGAATTGCCACATCAGTCTCCACTCCACACATTTCCTGTCACTCCCCCTTCAGATATTCTAGTGAGAGGCAGCATTTCCCAGTAATGTGTTCCAAGAAAAACTAGTTCCATAAGCTAGATGTTTTACACACAAACACACACATACGCACATGTATGTGTGAGCACACACACAGATGCACACACCATACCTATACAACTTTTATGGACAAACAAGTTTGGGAAACATTGAGCTAAATAAAATTGAATATATTTCCCAAAAAGACTTTTAAAATGTTTTCACTATGACACTATCCATTGTGACATTCTGTGAGGGAATTAAAGAATATTATTTCCCAAATGTATTTCACAACGATTGCCTTGCTTTCCCTGAGTTGTTTGTGGTGCCAGCTTTCCATGAAATACATGTTCAAAATGATGATAATGTTAACAAGCATTTATTGATCAATTAATAAAAGCCATGCTCTCTGCTAAGAACTGTTATTTCATTTGACTCTCAAAATAATCCTATGTGGCAGGTACTATTCTTGTACCAATTCACAAATCAGGAAACCCCTCAGAAAATGTACATTCCCAAGCCCAGACAATAGAACCCAGATTTGAAGGAAGTAACCTGAATCCAGAGCCTGTGCTCTTGATCCACGTTAAGTATCAAAACATTGAGAAAACCCGTATGTGGTGTTCTATAGTCCAGATTAGGAACTTGATGAAGGATCAGAAGGTGAATGTAAATGTTTCGGTCTCATAATAACAACTTCCAAACTTTGCTTTCTTTCTTTTTAAATAGCAAGTTCCTCAGAATCCATTTTTTGTCAGTATGAGGTGCATCCCACTTTCGTCCTGAGCCACTATACTATTGGATTCAGATTCCCAGAGTAAACGGCTTCTCCTTGGATTGCTGGCTGTCTGCCAGAGTCCTTATGACATAAGATATTCTTTGAGGCATACATCCCTCCCTTCAGGTACTGGCTCTACTACTCAAGAGCTGTGAGACCTTGAAAAAATTATAACACGTCTCAAAGGCTCAGTTTCCCCATATATAAATTGAGATTAATAATATTTTTGAATGAGTATACACATGTAAATTTTAATGGCATTCAATAAGTTAATATTTGCATATAGCATAGTAGAATATTTGGTCTATAAATGTCTTATGTAAGCATTAGTTAAATAAAATAAATAAATAAATAAAGTTCTTAAAGGCACATAGTAATCATTTACTAATGTTAGATATCATTATTATTGTTGTTGTTATTATATTAGGGAAATACATAAAATTTTATCAATTATACTTTTGCATTTCTTAATAGAGAATACTTGTACCCTCAAATCTTAGTTCCTTATATACCAGGAAATTATAGTTTCCTGGAAACATCAATCATTATTAGAGCAGTTGAGAACCAGGAAATAAAGAGAAGAGACCCCTAAATCCTAAAATAACTGCTCAAATCCCTTGTACTAAAAGTTTAGTATTTTGTGGAACAGGAGAATATTCTCTTCATTCACACACAAGACTAAGTGTTTTAGTCAACTGAATTCTTATAGCTCAGCAGATTAGAAACAGTAAATTAAAAGGCAGATGGATATAAGAAGCAAACATACCTACCCTAGCAGTGACAGTTGACAGACAATAAAAAAAGAAAAACAAAACCTACTCTATTAGAACTTAATGCAATTACTAATTGCCATAATGCTCATTTTGTGTCATTGAAAAATGTTACATTTTAATCTATACTTTTCAGAAAACATGAAGTTACTTATACAGTGTAGAAACATTTCTTCTGAGAGCAATTGAAAAACTTTGGTTAAACTTCAGTTACAGAGAAACTTCACCTTTATTACTTCAAATTGCCATGTAGTGAGGTGTCACTGTATTTGATTTAGGTGATTAAATCTCGACTTTGAGGTCACTGGTTTACAGTTTAAGTTGTAACTTTTTTGCTTATTAAATAAGATAATGATTGAGCACTTTACCTGTATAAAATCCTATTGGGGAATTATCTGGAAAAAAATAAGATTTCTTTAAGCATAAACCAAATATCTAGAAAAGGTGCTCTTATAGAAACAAGGTTCATAAAATGGGTAAGTAAAACATACTCTTAGCAATGCTGGGAGTGTGGAGTGGAGCTTGGAAGCCCACTCATTGAAAACTGAAATTTTACCTTGCTAGCAGGTTTCTACAGGCTCAGATTACGATGGGTTAAATTGACCTATAAATGTCAAATTGCTATACAATAATTATTATGCATATAGAAATTTAGAGTTTGCAGTATATGTTTTAGCCATTAATTCATTTGATTTATACATATTAATATTTATAACAATAATAATTGCAAGAACAAAAATGGCTATATATGGAACACTATCCTAAAATTTTAAATGGATTATCTCACTCATTACTTCGAAAAATCCTAAAGGACTTTTAAAAATCCTATTATTTTACCTAAGAAGAAACTGAAGTTTAGAGAAATTAGGTAACTAGTCATACAGTTAATTATTTGCAAAGAATGCCATTCCAACATAAGTACCAGGGTCTAAATCACAATGCACTATCCGTTCCAAAAACTCTAAGTGCTGGAAGTTTTTACTAAGATCATTTATAAGAAAAGCGATCTCAGATAAGTTAAACAATTGCCAAGATTACTCAGCAAAGAAGTCTAGGGTGAAACTCAAGCTTTTTGACTACTGATTCCATGTTTTGTTACCATCCTACCCTGTCTTTTTTACTTCCTATTATTTCAAGGAGGCACATTATGGTTCAAAATTCTTAACTTAAAAAAAAACATAGGAATAAATCCCCACAGTCTAGCTGCAAAGTGCCAAGCAAAGTGATCTCTAGGGTTTATGGGTGAGAACCCCCAAACCAAAAATGGGAAAGTATCTTGGTCAATGGCAGCTGATAAGTCTGGGATTTTCCAGCTGAAAAGCCTGACTCACAAACTTTGAGGCTTTTGTTCTAACTGGAGAAGCACACTCCTCTCTATACCTGATCCCAGATCATCTTTCCTGAGCAGACAGTTGACATCAAAGCATCATTTATATAAGAGTGGGAGGAAACAGTGCTTAGTATCTCCGGACTGTTCCTCCTGCTACAAATACTTCAGAAGAAATGTCACTCTCTGAGAGGAAATTTATAGTCTGAGAACCTAGCTTGAAAGTAGTAGAAAAAATTTTAACATAATATAAAACATAATCCTCCCCTTTCCCTTTGTAGAAACCAACGTCTGCTCTGGGCGCTTTGGTTTACTTACTTCCCAGGTGACTGGGATGGACAGACCTCCCAGTGGTCACCAAAGCTGCCCAGGCTTTGGAATGATTCATAGCCCATACTCCACCTTCCCAAAGATCCTTAGCAAAAGTCATAGACTGAAAAAAATCAGTGGCTGGGAAGTAGGTTACCATTTCTGAAGAGGTATTCCCTCACCATCCTATGTAATTAAGACAAAAAACTAGGCTGTTCACTGAAAAGTCCACTGTGATAGGTTTCGATGTTTAATTATGACACTCATCACCATTTGCCTTTGACTAAGAGAAATCCTGCCCTATTTCTGGAGGCAAGTAAACCTCAAGGTTATATTAAGCAGTGCTTTTGGACTAGCTAAAAACAGCATGGGGGAGAGAGACAAGATGGCGGAAGAGTAAGACGCGGAGATTACCTTCCTCCCCACAGATACAACAGAAATACATCTACACGTGGAACAACTCCTGCAGAAAACCTACCAAACGCTGGCAGAAGACCTCAGACCTCCCAAAAGGCAAGAAACTCCACACTTACCTGGGTAGGGCAAACAAAAAAACCCTAAAAACAGACACAGAGGATAGGGACGGGACCGGCACCAGTGGGAGGGAGCTGTGAAGCAGGAAAGGTTTCCACACACACTGCGAAGCCCCTTCGCGAGCGGAGACTGCGGGTGGCGGAGGGGGGAAGCTTCGGAGCCGCGGAGGAGAGCGCAGCAACAGGGGCGCGGAGGGCAAAGCGGAGAGATTCCCGCACGGAAGATCGGCGCCGACCGGCACTCACCAGCCCGAGAGGCTTGTCTGCTCCCACGCTGGGGCGGGCGGGGCTGGGAGCTGAGGCTCGGGCTTCGGTCGGAGCGCAAGGAGAGGACTGGTGTTGGCGGCGTGAACACAGCCTGCAGGGGGATAGTGCACCACGGCTAGCCGGCCGGGAGTCCCGGAAAAAGTCTGGACCGGCCGAGGAGGCAAGAGACTTTTTCTTCCCTCTTTGTTTCCTGGTGCGCGAGGAGAGGGGATTAAGAGCGCTGCTTAAAGGAGCTCCAGAGACGGGCGTGAGCCGCGGCTACCAGCGCGGACCCCAGAGACAGGCCTGAGACGCTAAGGCTGCTGCTGCCGCCACCAGGAAGCCTGTGTATGAGCACAGGTCACTCTGCACACCTCCCCTCCCGGAGCGTGTGCAGCCCGCCAACGCCAGGGTCCCGTGATCCAGGAACGGCTTCCCCAGGAGAATGCACAGCGCGCCTCAGGCTGATGCAACATCCCGGTGGCCTCTGCCGCCGCAGGCTCGCCCCGCGCTCCGTGCCCCTCCCCGCGGCCTGAGTGAGCCAGAGCCCCCGAGTCAGCGGCTCCTTTAACCCCGTCCTGTCTGAGCGAAGAACAGACGCCCTCCAGCGACCTACACGCAGAGGCGGGGCCAGATCCAAAGCTGAGCCCCGGGAGCTGTGCGAACAAAAAAGAGAAAGGGAAATCTCTCCCAGCAGCCTCAGGAGCAGCGGATTAAATCCGCACAATCAACATGATGTACCCTGCATCTGCGGAATACATGAATAGACGGCAAATCATCCCAAATTGAGGAGGTGGACTTTGAGAGCAAGATTTTTTTTTCCCCCTTTACCTCTTTTTATGAGTGTGTACGTGTATTCTTCTGTGTGAGATTTTGTCTGTATAGCTCTGCTTTCACCATTTGTCCTAGGGTTCTACCTGTCTGATTTTTTGGGGTTTTTTTGAACTTTAAAAAAATTTTTTCTATCTTAATAATTTTTTAATTTATTAACTTTATTTTGTTTTATCTAACATTATTCTATTTTATCCTTCCTTCCTTCCTCTCTGTCTCTCCCTCTCTCTCTTTCCTTCTTTCTTCCTTTCTACTTTTTCTCCCTTTTATTCTGAGCCATGTGGATGAAAGGCTATTGGTGCTGCAGCCAGGAGTCAGTGCTGTGCCTCTGAGGTGGGGGAGCCAACTTCAGGACACCGGTCTACAAGAGACCTCCCAACCCCACATAATATCAAATGGCGAAAATCTCCCAGAGATCTCCATCTCAACACCAGCACCCACCTTCACTCAAAGACCAGAAAGCGACAGTACTGGACACCCTATGCAAAACAACTAGCAAGACAGGAACACAACCCCACCCATTAGCAGAGAGGCCGCCTAAAATCATAATAAGTCCACAGACACCCCAAAACACGCCACCTGACGTGGACTTGCCCACCAGAAAGACAAGATCCAGCCTCATCCATCAGAACACAGGCATTAGTCCCCTCCACCAGGAAGCCTACACAACCCACTGAACCAACTTTAGCCACTGGGGACAGACACCAAAAACAACGAGAACTACGAACCTGAAGCCTGCAAAAAGGAGACGCCAAACACAGTACGACAAGCAAAATGAGAAGACAGAAAAACACCCAGCAGATGAAGGAGCAACATAAAAACCCACCAGACCTAACAAATGAAGAGGAAATAGGCAGTCTATCTGAACAAGAATTCAGAATAATGATAGTAAAGATGATCCAAAACCTTGGAAATAGAATTAATAAGGACCTAGAAGAACTAAGGATGAAACAAGCAACAATGAACAGCACAATAAATGAAATTAAAAATACTCTAGAGGGGATCAATAGCAGAATAACTGAGGCAGAAGAACGGATAAGTGACCTGGAAGGTAAAATAGTGGAAATAACTACTGCAGAGCAGAATAAAGAAAAAAGAATGAAAAGAAC